>CM040176.1:17200000-17482500 GCA_022606695.1 Vaccinium macrocarpon
TAAGTTGTTGAAATTCTAGTCCGGACGGGATTGGTTTTTTGTCCGGACGGGGGTCAAGTCGGTCCGGACGGTCCGCACGGAAAAAATGCGCGGTTTTGCGTTTTTTAGGGTTTCTGATGTATTGTGTCGCCTTACACTATAAAAGGGACACTTAGGGCAGCCCCCAATGTAATGTGTGAATTATTGTTCATCATAGTGAAACACCCCAGCACCCCGTGGAGTACGATTAAGCAATCAGCTTAAGTCGAAACCACGTAAAAATCTTTGTGTCTTGTTCTTTCTTGTTTCTCATTGTTTTCTGTTCTTGGTTTGTTCTTCGATTGTGTGTGTTTGTCTGTGGGTTTCAAGCGCGCGAATCCCCAACATATAAATGATGGATACTTTTATTTGGTATTCGTATTTGTAGGTGATGGTTCTTGTTTAGTCAAATATGATTAGCTGGAGAGGTATGGATAGTTAACGGTAAAGACACAGTAAGAAAGAGAATAGAGTGGTCTAGAGGAAGGGTGAAGAACAACGTTAACGCAGGTGTGCACAGAAAGAACTAAGGCAATGTATTACTCTCAATCTAATCTGTGATACCCTTGATGACTCAAGAGATGGGGAAGAATCTCACTAGAGAGAATAATCTCCTCTCATTCAGTGATTACCATTTTCTCTCTCTAGAATGGCATATACCTCTGCCAAGATTTCCACCAACATTTGGGCATTGAAAGGGAATGTCCTATATTTATAGGCACCTTGGACCAATCATCAGGTGTCAGGCTGTCATCCTAGAATATGATAACACGTGTTCTTTTCGTACAATCTGACCGTACGGGACTACGGGTGATGGCATCACCGCGCGGCGACAAGCCTTTCCCCTGCGTATCCCTCCCGTTCTTTATAATCACCAAGCCACTAGATCTCCCTTATTCCCGTTAGGGCAAGGTCGTGACCTGTTCGGTTGCGCCTATACTGCAACCAAGCCTCCGGGAATCCCCGGGGTCTTGCCTTCAGACCACAGCAGGCATAATTACCTAGGCTAAATCGGACTAGCTTCTAGTGTTCTCGCCCGTGTTCTGGGCCGCGCTAGCCGTTTGGGTCATGGGTTTTTCTCCTGCTCGAATGACCCATGGTTGTCCAAGCACCGCCATTACTGGGCTTGGGGTGCGCGTTGTGGAGGCGCCTTGAGCGAGAGGGTCCCGCGCCAGTGGCCCTTTCCACACGAAGAGTTGTGCCTGCATCAGTGGTCCCCGCACGTGGATCCCTCTGCGGAGAGTGCCACATGTCGCGCGCACATTGCGCCACCTGAGTGACACTTGTCATGATCTCAACATTGACTCCAGTCAATGGAGGGTCTTACGCTAACCTCCCCTATAGTATTAATATCGTATTTGTATCAAATACTGACATTCCTATGGTCCTCTAGGGTATGTCCAATTGAAATAATTGATCTTTAATTTTTATTTATGAAGAACTGTATATTTTTCAAATACTTTGAGTCGCGTAACTAAATCTATATGAGATAATGATGATCATGACTTTTATTGCATAGTGTTGGAGCAGAATTGTTAAGAACACAGAGGAAGTCAAATTGTTTTAATACTTTACTAATTTTTTCAAGAGAAAAATACAGTAAATTTGTTAATTAGTATCCTCATTTTTTAATATTTGAATATTCTCATTGGTGTAATACATTCATTCAAATCAAATTAAATTCCAACAAATAATTTTTGTACAATATTTACATAAAATGGCATGGTTTTCACTATTCTTGTTATGTCCGTAATGTAACACTAACATTTCATACATAATGATTCCCAACCTACATTATCCTAATCCTCGCCTAATCTGTATCTTATTTTCTCAGATAGTATATTATATTTTCTCAGCATGTTCATCGAAAAATGATAATGCCAAAACTTTAATGCATAGATGCTTGACCGACCAGGTGACTGAAAATAAGACGAATAAAGACGGGTCCCAAGCGTAGGACTCTCGATCAGTGTAGCACAATAAATCTGGAAGTACCGGAGTCAAACCACAGAGACGACTTAAGTGCTTGACTCAAAAGTGTGGGAGTGCAGTTTTGACTGACTCTTAGGTAGCCACCCCTTGATTAGATGAAATTTATTAACTAAATAACTGATCTAATTTAACTGAAAGTAGATTAATAAAGGAAGCACAACTAAGGGAACCCATTGTCCGCGACTAGCCTAACCGATATTTACTCGGGCCACAATTCCTCTGTTCACTGATTTTAGAATAAAAGAAAGGCTTCCTAACAAATGCATACCACCTGTCACCAGATTCCGTGCGCATTCAAATTCCGATCATGCTTGGGTTTTATTTGTTAGAAAAGTTTCTGTTTCCTAAAATTGCTTGAAAGTTGAGTTAATTCGGCCCCGAGGTGAAACATTGGTTAGTCTAGATGTGCGGCGCCTTCGCCCCGCAGCCACACTCGTAACGACTACTCACTCATGATGTTAATAACTGAAGAAATCAAATTAAACCTAGATCTAGGCATGCTTGAAAGATTAAATATGAAGATAGCAAACGATACCGTAGATTGCAATAAAGAACGAACTTAAATACCACTTGAAAATTACCAATCCAGTAGCTGGAAATCCGACAAAGTAAAATTGAATGTAACTGCTGAATGTAGAAAAGTTCTGAAAACTGTAGCCGAAGACTTCGAAAAGTAAAAACCTAAGAAAAATTTGTGGATCCCTAATCTAAGTTATAATAAGAGTACTTATACTGAAACCCGTAAACCATAATAAAACCAACGAAAATCCCACGAGATGGCCAAAACGCTGTCGTTTGATGACATTAGTAAGCTCTTGGTAGAGCTACCTAGCTTTAGGGGTAGCGCTACTGCTTTGTTAAGTGACGCGTTGACTGGCTGCCTCCCCTTTTGACCGTTGACCTCTTTAACAGACGTGTAGTGGTGTAGCACTCAAGAACTTTCTGTTCATTTTTTGAGCTTTTTGTGCCAAGCTTGAGCGCTCCAGAGAATTGGGGTAGCGCTCCCTATGAGTTTTCAACACTTCCATGCACAATCTACTTCAACCCTTAGCCTCCTCAGCTTTTCTCACCATCGGTCTACGTGCACGCCCTCTCAACAAGTCCAATTGGCGCCAAAACACCTCAAATTCCTGCATTTCAAACACAAACACAAAATCCAACCATGTGCACAAATTAAATGGAAAATGAGGATTAACCGCACATCTAACGCACTAATTCTACCCTACTCAGGCGCTTATATCTGTGGTATTGCGCACCTATCACACCCCCCAACTTGAAGGTTGCTAGTCCCCGAGCAACGAAAAGAATAAAAATAAATGAAAAGATTGATCTTTTAAACCCCGTGAGGGTTTCAGCAGTGATTACCCACAAAACACAAAGGACTGGAACACTTCAAATGAAACTCAACCCAATCAATAACCTCCAAAAACACGACAATAACTGTCGAGCATGTCAAAGGCAAGATATTTCATCCATGGATAAAGTGAAACAAATGAACTCCGTACCAAACTTAGCACAAAAAATTAATCCTCTTACCTACGGTCGGATAGCGAATTTTCAAATGACATGCGTGAATGAAATGCCACATAAAGAAATTTACCAATCTCGAGAACAGTTCACACACCGTTGATAGCCCAGTGTTTCTTTAAGCACACTCTTTCCTTCTCTTCCTTTGCCTTTTTTTTATCATGGTCGTGCAATGCCGGATCTCTTGGGCTTTCTAGTTGACTTTTTAGCGAGCTTTGGGTCGGTTATCCCCAAGCCAAACGGCCTTAGAGTACCAGGTTTTGAGAGACCCCTACGGACTTAATTGCTCAAGTCAAAAGGCTTTATTGAGATCCCAGCTAACCACATTTAGCAATACTTTCACAAGGTCTATCCATCTTTTGACGCGAACAACACGGTGGGAGCATACCCCGATTGCCCGATTACTACTCAATGGATGCCCGGATAAGCATTAAGAATAAAGCACACATAACTCTTCTTTCTTTTTTTTCTTTTTTTTTCTTTTTTTTAGAAGGAGTTCAACAAAAATCCCATCAAACAAGTTAACACATACAAGATTACCAATGACACATGAACCAAACTCGATCGAGACCGGCAAATCATCAAGTGGGACAGTGTATGTGTGAGCATGCTTTCAAGTGATCAAACGCTATCTAACTATAGATGATACAGGCTAACCAAGTACTTCTTCAACATCATGTTCACGAGCTTAAGTCTATCCATAAAATCATATCGAGACTCCGACTCGCACAACAACCACTATAGCACTAATTAGCAGTCATCACCCAAGAATAGTTACACCCAAGTGTCCAAATCCTTTTTTTTTTTTTGCGAGAAACATGTACGAAGTACACCCTCCCCCAACTTAGAACATGCTATGTCCCCAGAGCATGAAGACAAACATAGAAATGGAAAATAAGGTAAAGAGATAGACCGTCGGATGGTAGCCAACCATCATGACCCCGGCCGATGTATGGGAAATTTGCTGTCACCGTTGCGTTTCGTCATTGGAACTGCTTCCAGGATCCGCTCCTTCAGACCTAAAAAGATCCACAGCTAGTCACATAGAGCCGCGCCAAAACTTTATAGGACTTACAACCGCCACATTTTGTGGCACCCTTGTTTGAGGCTCCTGAATGCCGCACTCACTCCGGCAAAGAGGCCCAAACTACCAAGGCTGGTGTGGTAGCATGCTCGTCCTGCAAAAGACTTAAGAACCAACTACCTACTAGGCAACAAATGACATCAGTACCGCCCGCTCGTGGAAGCTAGGCAACCACAAATAAAATAAAGTAAATAATGAACACCACCAGACTTTCACGCAGTCGCATGTGTCATACTTTTCTCCCCATCCCCCAACTTGAATGGAAGAGTGGGTGGCTATACAAGACCATCATGTTTTTTTTTTTAAAAAAAAGGGCTGAAAAACAAACATAAAGATACAAAAATGCCCTTACAAACTGGGGTTGGGCACACGATCCTTCTTTTAATAGCGGCGCGCTAAGCTATGAAAAACCCAAGTCAATGATGGGTACCCCTAATGCTTAGGGGTCGGTCCATACTCAATGAAGAGCATGGTACGCGCAAGCTACCCGTCAGAGGCTTAACTTTTGGTTTAGGTGGCTTAACCAAAGACGGCAGAACCTTGGGCGGAGGGTTGCCCAGAGGCACAAACATTGGGTAATAAAAGACCCCACAAACTTCCTCTACCGAATCTAACATCTCTAGCAGACTTCCTGCCTCTGGAGAATCTAGAGATGACGCCTTCTCGGCGATAAGAGCAATCTCCAGAGGATCCCTATACAAGACTAGATCGATGTGATCCTAAGCAAGCCCTTCGATCAAACTTACCTCTTCTACCTCCTCATCATCCTCACCCGAAGTACTAACACTATAGACATCCACCTCCATTTTCTCCTTGCCAACAGATAATTGGACCTTGCGCAGGTTCATAACCGCATTGGAGGTGGCTAAGAAAGGATGCCCTAAAATGATGGGAGTCTTCTCTAAAACCTCGAGATCTAGACTAATGTCTAGAATAATGAAATCAACGGGAAATTGGAACTCCCCTACCTGAATCATCATATCTTCTACCACACCCTTGGGCACCCTAACACTCCGGTCTGCCAACTGCAGTGTGACAGGAGTAGCTCTAAAATCGCCTAGGCCTAGTCTCAAGTATGCGGAATAAGGGAGCAAATTAACACTCACCCCCAAGTCCAACAAAACTTTATCGAACGTCTGACCTGAGATAGCTATGGGGATGGTGGGACACCCTGGATCCTTGCACTTGGCAGGAGTCTCAGTCTGAAGAATGGAGCTCACCTGCTCTGTCAGAACCACGTTGTTTCGATTCTTTGCGGTTTGTCGTGCAAAGGTCCTTCAGAACCTTCGCACATTGAGGAAAAGACTCAATCACCTCCATCAAAGTAATGGGGAACTACACCCTCTTAAAAAGTTCTAACATCTTATGATTCATACTCTGCTTAGGCTTCACCGCCAGTCTTTGGGAAAATGGAGCTACTGGCACTGTTGGCGGTGTTGGAGTCATGGAAGCTGCAGCTGTAGGCACCACCACCTCAGGTGACTACTAACTCCCTTCTACTTCCTTTCTAGGAACATCTACAACCTCAGGAATAGCCTTAGGTGCATCAGCTGGCTTCGAGGGTGAAACCTGTTGTTGTTTTTCCTGAATGGTCTTGTCAATCACTTTTCCACTCCTGAGAGTGGTGACTGACTTAGCCTCTTCTTGATTCTGACTTTGATTGTTAGGACCTGAAGAATTGCCTAAATAATGGTCACCCGCAGAACTATCCTGTGCTGGAAATCTACCCTTCTCCTGCTGCAATTGACCGACTACTGCGATGAGTTGAGACATTTGGGCCGTAAAGGCCCCAATTTGCTGCCTAGTTTTGGTCTGAAATGTCGTCTGTGACTGCATCAAGTAATTGATATTATCCTTTAACTTCTGATTACGCGCGGTCATCTGTGAATAACCTGGGGGAGGACCACTAGTGGATGGACCTGCCCCCCTACCAGGCTGTTGTTGGTAGGTATATGGGATGACTTGGCCCTGAGGGGGCCTGGACGATTGGGACTGTGGAAATTGTTGTGGCGGAGGTCAAGGGGTTGAGCTTGTCCTCCACCTGCAGGTCTAGAATCTGACCACCCAAAGTTAGGGTGATCCCTCCACCCTGGATTGTACGTGTTCGAAAAAGGGTCCCAAGTCCTCACTGCATTGACCTCTTCCTAGTTGTACTGACTTGCCCCTTTGGCCGCTAGAAACCCAAGGCAAGCGATCGCGGTGTGCCCTTTGCATTCACACCAAACACAAACTTCCTCTATGCTCACCTCATGGACTGGACGAGTCTGTCTCACTTCTAATTCTTCCAACCTCTAAGCCATTTTCTCAACCTGAGCCAGAAGTCACTGGACACGTATGGTGACAAGGACAATATTGGACCCAGAAGGTCCAGCTCGCTCAAAATCAGATGGTTCTAAGGCCCTCTACCTATCAGCTAGGTTGTCTAAGAAATCCCACCCCTCATCGGCTGTTTTGGACAAGAAATCGTCCCCTTTGCAAGAATACTCTATGTGCTGGACGGTCTCAGCGTTGAGACCCAGGTGAAAAAACTCGACTAGTTGAATGCTCTCAAAGCCATGGTGTGGCAATCTGAGGATTAATTCCTTAAAGCGCTCCCAAGCCTTGAGAAACGACTCGCCTCTCTTCTGTCTAAAACCCTGAATCTGACGCCTAAAACTTGTAGTCTTAGCCTCAGAGAAGTACTTCCTATAGAAAGAGTCAAGCAGTTGCACCCAGGTGGTGAGAGATTGAGGCATTTGCATCCTAAACCACATTAGTGCACCATCCTTTAATGTTGCCTCAAACAGCTTGAGACAGGCATTCTCGTATTGGGTATTGGACGCAAGGTTGTGCACCAATCCCTCGAATGTCCACACATGTTCGTAAGGGTCATCGCACTCCCTCCCATATAAAGTAAGGAGGCTGTTCAGGACACCGGGTTTAATAGTGAAAGCATTACGTGCCTCTTATGTCTCACAAGGAAACACAATGGGTACTTTAGGAGTGGACTTCTCTGGGTAAAGGTGTTGCCTCAAAGATGGTTGTTGCGTTAATCGCTGGTCAGCCATATCACTTACCTCTGACCCTGACTGGTAAAGTCGATTACTGACACTAACTGACTCAAAAGGTAATTTGATATAAAGATCACTAATGGGAATAGACTCTGCTTGAGCTAGGTCTGACTCCGAACTAGAAGATGAAACAATAGGCAACACAGGCTGACCTGACCCCAGTTCTCATCGAACTAAACAGTGTGTAGGGTCACGGAAATAAAGAGGGTCCTACTTAGGAGAACCCATCTTAACTCTACGTATGATGACTAAACTATAATACAAAAATAAACTACGACTCTACACCTTTGAACACTTGTTGCCGTCCCCAGCAACGTCGCCAAAAATGCTTGACCGACCAGGTGACTGAAAATAAGACGAATAAAGACGGGTCCCAAGCGTAGGACTCTCGATCAGTGTAGCACAATAAATCCGGAAGTACCGGAGTCGAACCACAGAGACGACTTAAGTGCTTGACTCAAAAGTGTGGGAGTGCAGTTTTGACTGGCTCTTAGGTAGCCACACCTTGACTAGATGAAATTTATTAACTAAATAACTGAGTTAATTTAACTGAAAGTAGATTAATAAAAGAAGCACAGCTAAGGGAACCCAGTGTCTGCGACTAGCCTAACCGATATTTACTCGGGCCACAATTCCTCTTTTCACTGATTTTAGAATAAAAGAAAGGCTTCCTAACAAATGCGTACCACTTGTTATCAGATTCCGTGCGCATTCGAATTCCAGTCATGCCAGGGTTTTGTTTGTTAGAAAAGTTTCTGTTTCCTAAAATTGCTTGAAAGTTGAGTTAATTCGGCCCCGAGGTGAAACATTGGTTAGTCTAGATGTGGGGCGCCTTCGCCCCGCAACCGCACTCGTAACGACTACTCACTCATGATTTTAATAACTGAAGAAATCAAATTAAACCTAGATCTAGACATTCTTGAAAGATTAAATATGAAGATAGCAAACGATACCGTAGATTGCAATAAAGAATGAACTTGAATACCACTTGAAAATCACCAATCTAGTTGCTTGAAATCCGACAAAGTAAAATTGAATGTAACTGCTGAATGTAGAAAAGTTCTGAAAACTGTAGCCGAAGACTTCGAAAAGTAAAAACCTAAGAAAAATTCGTGCATCCTTTATATGAGTTATAATAAGAGTACTTATACTGAAATCCGTAACCATAATAAAAACCAATGAAAATCCCACGAGATGGCCAAAACGCTGCCGTTTAATGACATTAGTAAGCTCTCGGTAGCGCTACCTAGCTTTAGGGGTAGCCCTACCGCTTTGTTAAGTGACGCGTTGACCGGCTGCCTCCCCTTTTGACCGTTGACCTCTTTAACAAACGTGTAGCGCTCAAGAACTTTCTGTTCATTTTTTGAGCTTTTTGTGCCAAACTTGAGCGCTCCAAAGAATTGGGGTAGCACTCCCGACGAGTTTTCAAAACTTCCATGCACATTCTACTTCAACCCTTAGCCTCCTCAGCTTTTCTCACCCTCGGTCTACGTGCACGCCCTCTCAACAAGTTCAATTGGCGCCAAAACACCTCAAATTGCTGCATTTCAAACACAAACACAAAACCCAACCACGTGCACGCATTAAATGGAAAATGAGGATTAACCGCAAGTTTAACTCGCTAATTCTACCCTACTCAGGCGCTTATATCTGTGATATTGCGCGCCTATTAATAGAAAATTTATAAGATGTGCAACGAACAAGGCTCTCAAACGCATAAATTTTGACATTAATAATTTTGGCATGGGAAATGCTAACGGGTGCTATAGTGCACCTATTTAAAGTACAAAAAAATCTAATTTAAAAGTACACTTGTACTTTAAAGTACATGTAAAATGTACTCCGTCCGTCCCAATTTCTTTGCTCCTTTTGGGGAAATGAGTTTTTAAAGGGTGTGAAAACTTTGTATTGATTTTTTTTATTTTGCCCCTAAATCCAGTCAATATCACTATGCCCAAATTTGTGAGGCTAATTTATTATATGAAAGACAAAACATATTCAATATGGATCTTGTTTGATAGATATCAATTAGTTTTATTATACAAAATTTTAAAAATCATAAAAACCGTTATAAAATAAAAGATAATAGACTAGCCAATTAAGATGAGAAAAGTACTTTTTAAGGGTAAAATTGTAAAGTGACCCAATTTTTATGAATATTTTTTGAAGTAGGACAAATATTTTGAGACATCTCAAAATGGAAAGAAGGACCAAGAAATTGGGACGAAGGGAGTACTTTATTAGATGTACTTTAAAGTAGAAGTATACTTTTAAAATATGTTTTTTCGTGCAAGTGAAACCCACAAAAGTGTATATTTTGTACCTTTAACGGGTGCACTATGGCACTTGTAAGCATGACCCTTTTGGCATTACCATTTTGCTATTTATTTCGTATCTTTGCCACTTATGCTTGAAATCTAATTAGTCCCTTCGTCCCAAATTTCTTGTCCAGTTACATTATTCGCAGCACCTCAAAAAATTGTTTATATTTTTAAATGTATATGTTATACATATTCAATATGAATTTTATTTGATAGCTCTCGATAGCTTATATTAAACAAAATTTTCAAAATTGTGAAAAACATTATAGATTGAAATATATAACCAATTAAAAAATGACACGCATGCCCATAAATAGACAACAAAATTGGATCGGAGGGAGTAATTTAAGAGAGGCGTGTCTTGAGCTTGACCGGGGTTTTGCAGCTAGCCAATAATCCCGACTCACTTGCCCTCATCACCTACTTGACACCTTTCTAACTCCCTCAATGTCACATTTCCAACTCCCTCGAAATGGAAAAGACGAAAAAGCACCACAAAATTTGTACACACAAATACATAAGAGCACAGCTACGTACCCAAATAATACATCCAGAATTTATCCAGAAAATGAATCTGAACCATTAATTTTTATTTTGTAGATAAATTTTGAATGCTTTTTCTGGACACCTAGACTTAATGAATACATAAAACTCATGCATCGATGCATGGACTTCACACGCTTTTGTACACATTCATGTGAGTGTTTGTGTAACGTATTCGCAATAAGTTTGCAATTTTTATTTTATTTTTTGAACGACACTAATGTGTAGTTGTAGCTCATGATACAAAAGAACGTGTAATATACAGATATATTCGAAATTGTCTGACATGCAAGTACTCTATATTTCTTAAATGAAATCTTTATGTATCGGACAAATATGAAGACGTTATTTTGTTTGGGTGCATGCATTTGCTTCCGAAAATACCCAAAGATTCTTCACACATATCCACCGTTATTATATTATTAAATTCCAATAATAAACAAAATACCCACTTGCTATTTCCCAAGTTTACCCCCATCCATTCCCCATATTCACCCACCAATATAATCAAATAACATTTCCTCATTCATCTCTCTCTCTCTCTCTCTCTCTCTCTCTCTCTCTACATATGCTACAATGGAGAAAGGGCAAACTTCATCCATGGCCGAAGAAGATCAACCACCCACGGGCGAAGCCACGACCACCACCACCCACCACCTGACCCTCCCACCGTCTCTGACCCAAGACGAGTTCAACGAGTTAACTCAGTTCATCACCGAATTCCACGCGTACCGAGTCAACCCCGGCCAATGCTCCTCCCTCCTCGCCCAGCGTATCCAAGCCCCACGCAACGTCGTCTGGTCCATCGTCCGACAATTCGACAAGCCCCAAACCTACAAGCATTTTATCAAGAGCTGCTCCGTGGGGAAAGATTTTAACATGACGCCCGGGTGCACGCGAGAGGTCAACGTCATCTCCGGATTACCGGCGGCAACCAGTACCGAGCGGCTCGACGTGCTCGACGACGATCGACACATCACCGGGTTCAGCATCACGGGGGGTGAGCATCGGCTGAGGAATTACAAGTCGTTGACGACGGTGCACGAGGTGGATGATCATCAGCGTGCCGGGCGGATCGGGACTGTTGTTCTTGAGTCGTACGTCGTGGATGTGCCAGAGGGAAACACGGAGGAGGACACGCGTCTGTTTGCCGACACAGTTGTGAGGTTGAATTTGCAGAAGCTGGCGTCCGTAGCCGAAGGGTTAGCACGTGATGAGGACGCCAAATCACGGGTGATGTGAATAACTTTTCCTTTTTGTGCAAAAAATTGGATGGACGTGCAGGTAGGGTATCCGTTAACTCCGGCCGATACTACACAGAAGAAATTTAACAAAATAACTTTTTTCAGAAGTCGTTTTTTTTTTTTTTTTTTTGGGGTTTATGTTTGGTTTTTTTTTTTTCCTGAATTCTCCAAGAGAATCCCTTTGTGAATTGGAAAATCACGAGATGCCAGGCTGTAGACGGTTGAACTGATGAGAGAGACATGGGCAGTATGGTCAACGAAGTGTACTACAGAAAATGGTGGCATCGGCCATGAGGATGGCGTATTTTCCTGTTTTCTAATACTCCTAGTTTATTTAATTGATGTTTTAAAAAAATTGATGTTTAATTTCGTTTTTAATTATATTGTGGATAAAATATTCTCCTTCTTGTAGTTAGCTATTCAGCTGGCTCCTTTCCTTTAGTCTTTTTCTGTTTTTCGTGGTGTTTGTCTTTTTTGAATTTTTGTTAAATTCTTAATGTATTTTAAAATACCGTCTCGACGAGAAAATTTTAAAAATAAAAAATTATGAAAAAAACAATAAAATAAAATTCACTGAAGTCAAAAAAAAAATACAAAACTGCTGTCCTTTTGTCTAGAGTATCATCGGCTTATATATGAACTTTTTTCAATTTCAACACACATTTTATACTCTCTTTTTTTATTTCTCTCATCAATACGAATGACGGAATGAGTAGTTCCAAATCTTAAATTGAAAAGCTAAACGAAAAATAACGAAAAGTGAAAAAAAAAAAATCGCTTAAACAAAAAAACGAGAGATAATAGAGTCTCAATTACTAGTTTTTATGTTTGATTCTTTGAAAGAACTCACGAAATCGAATTTTATGTTTTTTGGAAACTGGTAAAATTAAAGGTTACTTTTTTCTAGAGTTATCCTCTTGACCTAGAGCCAAAATTTGTTTTTACCTCGAATCAAGACTTTCTTAAGGGAATGCTTTTCATAAATTTAGGAATGGGTTCACCCCTAATCAAGGGAAAAGGTAAAGAAGGAATCCATTTTACTCGTAAGTTGTACCATCACATTACAATAATGGTAGTTTTCTCAAGGAAGTGATGTATGATCTTGAAAATGTTAAAATATTTTATTGGGAACTTGTATACGTTTGTTTTTTTAAAAAAAAAAACGAGCGAGAAACAAAAATAAGTTGAAATGAATCTTGTACACTAACTCATGTTATCCAAAGATAATTCCACAATTAAACATCTTAATATGTGTAATATCCCTTGATATTTGAAAATTATTAAAACTGCCCGTCTATGTACAAAATTTTCCCTCTAAGAATTGTGTTTGGGATGAATCAAAAGTCAATTTTCTACTCGACTTTTCTTATTTCCATTTTTTTTTATACCCTTCGATCAATTTTTTAAACTGTTCGAATATGTCTCGATAATTTACCTGCAATCAATAAAGCCCATGAACTAATTTGGCGACTTTCACGTTACTTTGGAGGGGTGTTGCCTAAGGTCAACTTTGAGATGTCGAGCCTATGTCAAAATTTGTCAAAAAAACTTGTCTTGCTAAACAGGCATTAAAAAGAAAGAAAATCAAGATGTGATTAAAAGAGAGGGAAAAAAACCAAAAGAGGAAAGAACATTATCTGAAACCAACCAACAAAACAACAAACGGTAACAGTATTGGGAGGTATGAACAATGAAGGGTAACAACTTCTAGATGTAGTATTTGTCCCTGTCTCGTTTAGCTTATCACTTCTAGGTACAGTTGTTATTTTTAGACCTACTATTACTTCACTATTTTTGGGTAGGGTTAAATATTACTCTCTCCGTCCCAATTTTATAGTTCGTTTTGAGAATTTTTGTCATTTTTCAAAGTATTATATCTTATAATCTATAATATTTTAGGTGATTTTGAACACTTAGTTTAATAGATTAAATCTATATATATATATATATATATATATATATATATATATATATATATATATATATATCAAACAAGATCCATATTGCATATAAAATGTATTACCGATTAGAAAATATAATTGTTTTTTTATCCGGTTAAGGTAGAATGAGGGACTATAAAATTGGGACAGAGAGAGTAGTACTACTCCCCCCCTCCGTTCTAATTTTATAATCTCTCTTGGGGATTTCAACTTAATAAGATGACATAATCATTGTACATTTGAAAACATGTTTTTTCTTATTTTACCCTTCAATCATTATATTTTTTTATTTTTTATTATTTTTAATTTCAGAATATAAGGGTATAAGAGAAAATTCCTTAACAATTACTCATTTAATTTTGAAGTGGAAGAATTTTTTTGGAACAATAAAAGGTGTCAACTTAGACCATAAAATTGGGACAGAAAGAGTTGTACTGCTGTGGAACTTCTAGTAGGGAACTATGGCTATCATCAAGTGGAGACTCCACGGGAGTCCGGGATGTCTCCCGTGACCATCCTCATGTGACGCTCTAAGCTCGAGGCCTTTATAATAAATCAACGTCCAAGGTTGCCTTTTTAGTTGAATGAATCAAAACAATGTCGTAAACATTTAAAAATATCAATACCCATAAACCGAATTTTTGTTAATGTTAAAATATTTAGAATACCAATTCCTCAAACCCATATTTTGATCATCTTTTTAGAAGCCAATTACAAATTGCTATAATAGCCTATCTTAACAATTAGTTACAGTTATCAAAGGATGCTCCGTTTTAAAATATATATATATATATATATATATATATATATATATATATATATATATATATATACGCCGAGGATCCGGTCAGGACTCCCGGACCTAAGATAGGTCCGGACCTCCCATTCGGCCATTTGGCGAATCAAAAACAGTTGGATGTTTTTTTTAAAATGTGTTTTTAAGGTTCCATGCGAGAAATGGGAAAAAAAAAATACCGGGAAGGGCTTCATCCGAGCATTTTTTGATAAAACCTGCGATTTTACGGTTTTTATCGAAAAATGCTTCGGATGAAGCCCTTCCCTATTTTTTCCCATTTCTCGATGAAACCTTAAAAACACATTTTAAAAACATCCAACGGTTTGGATCCCGGCCAAATGGCCGGGAAGTGAAAATTCCGGACCTAAGATAGGTCCGGGAGTCCTGACCGGAACCGGACTCTATATATATATATATATATATATATATATGCAAAATTGATCACAACTTCGAAAGTCGAACTTAATTAACCATAACCAAAGTTCGTCTAACCTCTTTGTCATCATCATCAGAGCTCAACTTAGCAATTTAGGGTTCCTTCTGGGGGAGGGAGGTGCGTAGTTTGGTGTTGGCGCGTAGTTGAGTTTTTGTGGTCAAGCTTCCATTTTTGGGCCTCCGGCCAACGATGTTTGGGTTTTTTTTTGTGGGGAAGGGGTTGAACAAAATAAATAATCTATCCTTGGAAAATTGTCACGTGGTCGGCACATAGGTGTTTTCCGTCCAAATTTTGAACGGAAGGCAACAGAAGGGCCATGTTGAAACGCAATCCAAAATGCAAGGTTAACATTATCCAAATTAAAACTAGAAGGATCGAAGTGAGATTCGCGTGAAAGTCGAACGGATATAAGAGAAATTTAACTGGACAAGATCGTTGAAACTTGTATTATAGTACTACTTGTATATCCAATTATTGTCTGTTTCCTTATGCCCTTGGTTGATTCACACTTTATACACCGTTTGATTGGATAAAATATGGTTTGGCAGTGGGAGAGATTTTCTTGACAAACTGCGCGCTTTCCCACGTAAAAGTGTGATGTGTTGTGATAGTGAAAGGAAATAACTCGCTTCTCCGCCATTGGTGGCAACTGCAGGGATGCAGTTGACCTTTGCGTCCATATATAGGTCTTAATGTCACAATTTGAATCATTCGTATATATTAGATCAAGTCGAAACATTAAACGTCACAAAAAGATTATTCTGATCTTATATTTTTAAGAAAAGGATGCGAACAAATTTACATGCTGAAATTGGGTTTCGCTAGGTTCTGATGTAATGTGCACGAAACATAGTTGTATACACATGTATCAAAAGTTGTTTCGATCGTGTACTCCTAGATCGTAGAATAAAATAATTTTTGTGATGTTTGAGTGTCTCTACTAGATTTGAAATATGAATGATTCGGATCGTGAAATTATGACCATTATAGGGACAACAAGAGGGTGAACTCTACACCTACAGTTATCTCCCCAATGGCATGTCCATAGTGGAAGGTGACGATTGTGAGGGACTAAACGGGCGGAAAACAACGTAAGCGGGTAAGCATATTTGTGAATTTTTTGGGAACCCATTTTGATTATTAAAAAGTTCAATGGTTGAGTTCATTGAGAAGGTCAAGTGCATAAAAAATCATGTTGATCATTATATATCGATAACCGCTCAATTGAAGTCACTATGGCGAGCATGAGAGAGCTAGCTAAGAGCACATGCTACTATTGAAATTGTGACACGTATCCGTTGCCGTTCGGCTGACGTCATTGTCAACATTAGAAACTATTACAGGAACGTGTTCTAACTCTCACATGCACCTTCCTTGTGCTGAGTCAGCCCTACATATGCCTAGGTAATCGCCCTTCACCATAGATATATCT
The DNA here is from genome assembly GCA_022606695.1 of Vaccinium macrocarpon. NCBI lineage: Eukaryota > Viridiplantae > Streptophyta > Magnoliopsida > Ericales > Ericaceae > Vaccinium > Vaccinium macrocarpon. The sequence continues at coordinate 17,216,384 of CM040176.1, forward strand.
CTTGTTCTCAATCGCCCAGATGTGGTTTAACAGTTCTGACCTTATTCGCCAAAACTGTTAATCCGGCCGAGAGGTCATGATTCCCCTTACTCATGATGAATGTTCAAGGTATCGACGAGGCAATTGAGCCTTTAAGGCTTATTCGGTGTGTTGTGCCATTGATGTTATTCTATATGGGGCAAACTATCTATGTCTACCAACCGATCCCTATGGCGTTACCTTTCGGCAATGCGCCTTGGAGGTTTTTTGGTCAATTTGTATGCCTAAGGACACTGGATTGGACCTATCAACCCCAATCCGAGTGCCCAGCCCATACAATAGCCCCTCAACTTCTTCTGTTGGCTCTGATTCCAGGAGGTGTTGATCAATTGTTGGGCCAAACAATGAAATGTCGAGCCCCATCGTTCTTGGAATAGGGATAAAAGCTCACGTCATGATGTCTGCAACCCTCGAACCGTCGTCCATTGGGGACTCGCCAAGTGTCCACCTATGGTTAGGGTTCCAAGTTGAAGTGACAGAGGTTGTCATGTCGTTCTGACTTCCACCAGTTGAGGTGATGCAATGTTGATGTGTGAGAGGGAGCCTTAACATGCACCATCCTTGGTGACAAGTGTCACTCTTCTGCTAGTCGGCAGTACACCATTTCGGATTCCTAGAGGTCGTTTGAATTTTCTCGACCAAGCCGTTTTAAAACTTCACTCCTCTTCAAATCCCGATCCCCTCTATAAATAAGGACGGGTGGAAAGAGAAACACTTTTGTCCAAACATTATCTCTCCTCTCCTTCAATTTTCTAAAGCTCAATCATCCAATCCGATCGTGTTCTTGCTTGAATTGAGGCATTTTCACCAAATTTCTTCGATCTCTACTCTTTTTTTGCATTTTCACCAGGTTGTATTAGGCTCTAGCATGCTGACATTCTGACCACTGCATATCGCTAGCAGTCTTTACCCATCCACTTTGATAGGTGTGGCGTCACGAGTCATCAAAATCTCTTTAGGATCGAGTTTCTCGACTCTAGAGTCTGATTTTTCCAGCGAGGCTCAGTCTCACATTCAAAACTTTCTTCGACATCTAAATGCTCGAGAGAACCATTGCCCAGACATCATTAACATGGATTACAATTGGGAGGATCCAATTGATGAGAGACCACCCCAAACCATCCACCCTTCTCCAGACTCAAACGATTTAGAAGAGGTATATGATGGCTTCATAGACGATGATCAAGCCACTTAGTTAGATGACCACTCAAATGGGAGCCATCCAAGAACATTGACACCAAAAACATGGATGAACTTTCATTAGTGCCAAAGCCCCTTCAGATACCGATGTTACGAGAGATGTCGATATCGAGAGTGGTTCGGCCAGCTGAAGGTGCTTCCAGTAGTGGGAAGAAGGAGACCCCCTGCCCATACCTCCACTACTTTACCAGTGGTGATGAAGGCTATTGGGCTCTCATGGAGAAATACATCCCAGAGAGGGTTAAGGTGACTCTCCATCCAAGAGGAGAACCACTCGTTTACGGGCCAAACCACCTCAATGTTCCCTTGATGGCAATTACAGAGGGAGGTGTCTGGTTTCCCATGAACGTTTTCATCCGAGTTGTCTTAAACACTTACCATTTGCCCCCACGGTTGATTGTGCGCCAACAGGGATATAATTGTCGTCGTTATCTATCACATATTCTGTTCCAGGTAGAGCCTTTTACTCGTGGCTTTGTGTGGACTTGTTTCTCATTCCCTCCGAGCACTTTGTGAGCGCTCCAGACAATAATCTGTCTGTCAGTCGTCATTTTCGGTTGAATGGCTTACTCGGATGATTTCCTATCCGTCTGGATAGTATTGCATGTAGTTTTTTCCCTTTATACACCATGCATTCCACTTCATGGATATGACCTCCATAAAATCCCGAGCGTCCCGTGGTGGAGTGTCTGTGTGCGCAGGGATCTGAGTTTGGTAGCGCTTCATCCAACACTTGGGAAGGGGTGACTGGTTCCTAAAAGCAATCACTCTCCTCATCTGGTCCACCACAATTGGGGCCCCAAGGCGTTGATGGACCGGAATCTAAGCTAATTGTGTCACCTTGGTTGTCTTCTGCTGTGTCGTCGCCTCGGTCCACCTGAAAGAGAGGCGAAAAAAGCTGGAGGTTTGATAGGATTTTTGGCTAACGCCTCCAATTGGCCTTTCATACTAGCCATCAATTCATGCATGAGTTGTACCGTCTCAAGGTATATGATGGGGCTAGGCGTCAAACAGGAAATGGGATGGGCAATGATTTCCATGTGTTGAACACCTAGTGGGATTCCGGTGGGGTAGATGACAACTAGGGGATCGATCTCATTGCCAATGACCACCATTTTTGGGTGGATTTGAGGAGGAAGAGGAAAAATAAAGGAGGAAGGAAGAGCAAACACCAAAAGTGAGCTGGTTGTTCCCCAGTAGAGTCACCAATTGTGGGGCTACAACTTCTTGGATCAACCTTCCTGCACTGGCTAGAATGCGTTTATGGTCATCTTTTCCTGAGTTATCTTCCTACGCACTGGAGCACCCTCGTTAGAACCGGACTAGACCGTGAAGTCTAGAACTGTACTTCGACAAACTAGTGAGAATGTGAAGAAGAAGAATAAGAAGAAGGTAAGTACTCAAATCTAGGGTTTTTGAGATAGATTATGTGTACATTTCACCTAGTGTACTTTGCCTTTTATAGAGCTAGCGTGACTTAAGCTCTAAGGTCCATTGTGTCTAGCGCACACAATAACTACTTAGCTGACGTCACTATGACGAACTTAGGGAAGCTGGCTAAGAGCACATGCTACCATTGAAATCGTGACAGGTATCCCTTGTCGTTCGGCTGACGTCATTGTCATCATTAGAAATGGTTACAAGAATGTGTTCTAGCGCTCACATGCACCTTGCTTATGCTAAGTCAGCCCTACATATCCTTAGGTAATCACCCTTCGACATAGATATACCTCTAGGTCTCAATCACCCAGATGTGGCTTATTCTGGCCTAATTTGCTGAACTGTTAATCTGGCTGAGAGGTCATGATTCCTCTTACTTATGAGGAACGTTTAAGGTATCGGTGAGTTAACCGAGCCATTAAGGCGTCTTCGGTGTGTCGAGTCGTTGCTGTTATTCTATATAGGGCAAACCATCTATGTCTATCAACTGGTCCCTCTGGCGTTACCTTTCAGCAATTCACCTTAGAGGTTTCCTGGTCAATTTGTATGAAAAAGGGCACCGAATTGGGCCTTTCAGCCCATACAATTTTTTCTGATTTATTTTCCTCAACGAACTTTATAAAATAGGAACTTTTTAATCAAAACGAATATGAGGGATATGTTCCAGCCCCTTCGCCCATGTGCCTTAGCTTAGACGATCCTCTCTGCAATATATTCTCATTTTACGTGGAGTGTTAGCTCAATACTAACATTTTATACTCGCATTTAAGCGGTGGTTCGAACACCACCTTATTCTCATTCCCCTAACACATTACTGATTCTCAATAGAGCAATGCTACGGACATGTAAAAAAATGGAGAGATTGAAACACGAATATGTCAGAAAATGTTTTAGGCATGTGAATTCCAGAGTGTAGATGTGGAATCTAACATCATTTTGATTTATGTCCGCTAACCTTTTGTTTCCAATAAACCCTTCGCATCGAATATCCATTTATCAATATTTAGGGGTAAAAGAATGCAATTATGAATTGATTGGATGGAAGTGATTGATATACACATACCTAGATATAGATGGGGGCAGATATAATTGGAGGAAAGCAGAGCACGTGAAGAGCACCCAACAACATGATGACATGACTAACCAAGTCTCCAACAAAGAAAGCGATTGCCTCTTGCTTTCTGGTGGCTGCAAGTTGCCAACTTGACAAATAAATTAAAGAAAGAAAGACAGTATTATTTCTGATGGAGTGAATGGCAAGAAAACTGACATTGCCCACTCGTACGAGAGTGGAAGCCAAATAAAAAAGCAACTCATATGAGCACTCCTCAAATTATTAATGATATTGTAAAAATAGAGTGTCAATATAAATCCTTATATACTGTGTCTGTGTGGAATTTAAACCGGCCACCAAATTTAGCAGTTAGCGGTCCTTCCCGTCCCAATTTTTTCACCCTGGAATTTTTAACTTTCTAAAGGAACGTAGATATGTTTATTTCTTTAAAAAGTTGGTTTGGATTTCTATTAATGTCATTTAATTCTCACTTTTATAATTATCTTAACACATTTATAAGAGCTAATTTTGAAAATCTAAACACTTTTTTTAAATTTTCAAATGGACTAATATTTGCCGATAAAAAAAAAATAATATTCTGGGACATTTCAAAACGAAATAAAAGACCAAAAAAATAGAATAGAGGGAGTATTTTTTTTGTTCTCACCTTAACCACTTTTGTCCTATATTTGAAGGATGAGAATGCATTAGAAGACCTACTGGCCACTCCATTCTCCAAATGGAGGTGGATGTATATATTGAGGAAAATTTTATAATTTATTTCCACTTTTCTTTATTTTTTTCAGACTTTTTGTGAAGTATCTTGGAGGGGCCATTTGTCCCTTTTGTAGATTTTAGTCCTCCAAAACTATTTTGATCCTCCAAATATGGAGGACCAAATCTCATTTTGTTCTCCTTTTCTATTTTTTTAGAGGATGGGCCTAAAAAAAAAAATTAAAGAAAAGAATTAATTACAAAATTTTCCTCAACGCCGATATCCATCCTCCCATTTTTTTGAATTCGGCGAATTTACCGCCTTGCAAGATGCTGGATCCTCTCCAGCTTCACGAGCGGACTAGGCAGTCCAATCCGGGGCCATTTCTATGGTTATTTCAGACCATTGCAAGTAGAAATGTCAAACGGGCTATTTCAGTCCGTTTACTTAATCGTGTCCCATCATGACGTATCAGTTTGTAATCGTACCGTGTCCGTGCATGCACATGTCCAAATTTTATCGAAATTTTTTGTATAGTCTAGCCAAGTTTCGTCGGAATTTTTTTTTTTGTGGCAAGTCTAATAACTATAGCTATATTGACTTATTAAAAACTATATCACATATAATTCAAATTTTTGGTATAATATAGCTGAGTTTCGGTGTATTGACTTATTAACAAGTATATGCAACATATAATTAGTATTTGTTGTGTAAATGCCCTACGCCATGTCAAATTGTCAAGATTTAGCTTTCATTTTAGGTAATGCCTCGATCCGATTCCATGTCAAACCATCTAAAACAATAAAAGCAATACTTTAATGTATTTCAAAAATCTTACCGCTTAACAACTCTAATTCCAATGATTTCTAGTGTTCATTTTTTACATTTCGTTAAGAATATTAGCCACCTGATATTGCTTTTCTTAACACAATTATCTTTATATATAAAAAAAAAAAAAAAAGGAGAGATTTTGAAAACAAATGTAACACTAGGGCTCCGTTTTTACTTATTTTGTGGGTGTTTGGTTGTGCAAAAAACCAAAAAAATATTTTACCAGGTAAAAGATTTTACGTCGTACGGATTAAGCAGAAAAGATCGTAAGTCGTTTTTGGAACACTGATGACACTTCTCGACTTTACACCAAGCTCCTCCATAGCCCCAAGTCCATCCACCTGAGCCTTTGCTTTCTCAATATCTGTTTGTCAATTCAAACTTCAGAGACTGGAATAAAAACTTTCCTTGTGAAGCAACTATCAACCAAACATCAGAAAACATAAACGAAAAAGTTTGTTCTTTGCAAAATAATTTTACATGGAAAACATTTTACATTAAAAAATATTTTACGTTGAAACAAATGTAGCCTAAATTAAAAATTATTTTTCTTAAAGTAAACTATATTAATTATTATGATTCTGACGTGATTAATGTGCTTAACGTGACTTAAAAAGTAAACGGTTTTAATCATCAAAAGGAGCCCCATAAGGGCCCGCAAATGGACCACTAAAAAATCCAAGTCCAATGGTTTACTATGACGGGCAATTCATTTCTTATAGGTTGGTCAATTCATACAATTTGAAACAGCCCACATCACTTTCAACAAAATAGACCGAAGAAAGGAAAAAAACCTTAGACATCAATAATATTCCACACATACATTTCACAATCTCCATCTCACTCGTAATTTCTGTACAAGACAGAAATACATTAAACACTGCCACACACTTGAAAAGGTAAAATTAATTGGATGGAACGACCATTTGACTCTCTCCTCTCACATTGCAATGGAGGCTGCTTCAAATATCTAGGAACTGTCGCGAGGATAATGGACACGGTCTGTACTTTGCACTCCCTCAGTTCCTAAATGATAGCCTATCATATTTTTACGTGCAATTTTCGAACAAATATACTGTAGAAGGGTAAAATTACAACAGACACATGGCATGCATTTCGGAGGACACGTGGAAAGAGATTATCGAAACTTGGACTAACAATGAAATTAACTCGAGTTGGACAAATTCGGAACAAGGCAAAAGACCCATCCCGGACCTCCATCTCCGAGGTCTCAGCCCCGGATTCACAACCCCGGTCCTCACTCCACGGGTCTAGCTCCAGGGTCTCACCCCCAGACTCCCAACTCCGTGAGAAGATTTTGAGGAAAGACGAATTGTAAAGAAAAGGAGAAATGAAGCAAAGGCTCAAAGTGTATTATTTCTAGATGCCGTTTCTGAAGGGGATGAAATCCCTTTTATAGGACTACAATGCTCAACTCTGATTGGATGAAAACAGCCCTCAAGGATTGATGAGCTGGACTTAAACTACCGCCTAATCACTATCTAACTAACTGCAATAACATAAATACAAGTTAATACACACTACAAATGAGTCCTTAACACCCCCCTTCAAAGTCATGGTGGGGGACCAACCATGAGTTTGGATTTCAAGAAGAGAAATTGAGATACAGTCAGGCTCTTGGTAAAAATGTCTGCCAATTGAGCATGAGACTCAATGTACTGTAGAGTCAACTGCTTAGCCAAAACCTGTTCTCGTATAAAATGATAGTCAATTTCGATATGCTTGGTACGAGCATGAAATAAGGGGTTGGAAGCCAATGCCATGGCTGATTTGTTGTCACACCACAAAAGATGAGGAGGAGATATAGGCAGTTTAAGCTCAATAAAAAGTTGCTGAATCCATACCAAATCAGTGGCAGTTTGTGCCATTGCTCTGTATTCCGCTTATGTGGAAGATCGAGCCACTGTGGGTTGTTTTTTTGCACACCAATCCACTGGATTTGAACCCAGAAAAACCACATAACCTGTGGTTGATCGTCTATCAATCGGGTCCCCTGCCCAGTCAGCATCAGTAAAGGCATTGAGCAAAAAAGGACCTTTAGAAAGACAAATCCCATGAGCAAGAGTCCCTTTAATGTACCAAAGAAGACGTTTGACTACCCCAAAGTGACTGAGCTTGGGTTTGTGCATGTGCTTACACACAGAATTCACAGAAAATGCAATCTCTGGTCTTGTTAATGTCAAATACTGCAATGAACCAACCAAGGTGCGAAACAAAGTAACATCATCAAAGTAAGGGTCAGTGGGATCTACAGGTTTCTTAGCAAAAGATGGTGAGGCACTTGGCTTACAGTCTAGCATACCAGCCTTGTTCAAAATATCTGTGGCATATTTAGATTGAGAAAGAAACAATCCTTGGGCTGTGGTTGTCACTTCAATACCCAGAAAATAATGCAATTTGCCAAGATCTTTCATAATAAACTGAGCACCAAGCTGAGTAACCAACGTAGTGATAAAAGTGGTATCACTACCGGTGATGATGATATCATCTACGTAGACCAAGATCAGAGTAATAGTAGAATCTTTATGCAAGAAGAACAATGAAGTATCTGATTTACTCACCTAGAATCCCAAAGTGAGAAGATAAGATGAAAACACAGAAAACTAGGCTCTTGGTGCCTGCCTCAGACCATAAAGAGCTTTATTGATTTTACACACATAATGAGGGTATTTGAGATCTTTATAACCTAGCGGTTGTCTCATGTAGACATCCTCAGAAATGACTCCATGCAAGAAGGCATTAGACACGTCAAGTTGGCAGAGAGGCCAACCAAATTGAACTGCAAGACTTAGGATGATTCTAACAGTAGGTTGCTTTACTACTGGACTGAAAGTTTCCACAAAATCCAAACCTTCTGCCTGTTGATTGCCATTGGCAACTAACCTTGCCTTATATCGTGCTATTGTCCCATCAGAATGTCTTTTCACTTTGTAGATCCATTGACAACCTATGATGTTTCCAATAGTTGGTGGTGGAACCAACACCCATGTGCCTTGTTTGACTAAAGCCTCATACTCCTCTGCCATGGCTTTTTGCCAAACTGAGTGATGGATGGCCTCATTGAAGTGCTTTGGTTCTTGAGGAATGGAAGAAATAGTGGTAAAAAAAGATAAAGGATGTCGGGGTTTATGAATTCCAGATTTTGATCTAGTTTGCATTGAATGAGTGTTGGATATTATAGGTTGGGAAGTGGAGACAGAATTGGAAACAGTGGATGTAGAAACTGGAAGAGAATAGTCTAGAGAATGAGAGTATGATGAGGGTGACAGAAAAGAATTGGACACACAAGGCATAATAGAAGAAACAGAAATAGAAGGTGAAGTCAGTGGTGTAGGTACTGTCACTACAATATCCTTAAAAGAAGTAAGAGGAACAGAAAAACTTTCACTACTAGGCTGTGATGATACCGTATTACTAGAAACAAGACTAGAATAAGGAAAGTGTTTATCCTCAAATCTGACATGTCTTGACACATAAACTCTATCACCAATAGGATCATAACATCGATAGCCTTTTGATGTGGTGCAATAACCAAGAAAAACACAACAAAGTGACTTAGGAGACAGTTTATGATGATTGTATGGTTTTAACCATGGAAAACAAGCACACCCAAAGGGTTTAAGAGCAAAATAGTCTGGGGTTTGACGAAACAACAAAACAAATGGAATTTGAAATTGTAAAGAAGAATGTGGCAGCCTATTTGCCAGATAAACTACTGTAGTCAAGGCTTCAAGCCAAAAATGAGATGGCATACCAGAATGAGTGAGTAAAGTAATGGTTGTATCAATCAAATGTCTGTGTTTTCTTTCCACCACTCCATTTTGTTCTGGAGTGTGTGGACAAGATGTCTAATGGATTATGCCAGCAATAAGAAAGAGAGAGGTTAAGTAGGTGTTAACAAATTCACCTCCATTGTCAGACCTTACTGTTTTGATAGTAGTATTGAATTGAGTTTGGACATAAGCTTTGAAATGCGTTAATGCAATTTTAACTTCAGATTTGTATCTCAAAGGAAACATCCATGAATACCTCGTGCAATCATCAATGATAAGCAAATAGTACCTAAAACCTTGAATAGAAGAGACAGGGGCTGGGCCCCAAACATCCGTATGAAAAAGATCAAAAAAAGCTGAGGATACAGACCTTGACACTGAAAAAGGTAACTTGTGACTCTTCACGATATTACAGCTGAAGCAAGAAATATCAAATGGTTTATTGACTGGCAGATTGAATTGTTTTATTAAAGACTGAAACAATGGCAAACTTGGATGGCCTAATTTCTGATGCCAAGAGAGAGCTGATGTCATGTGGGTACTCACATATGCTTGAGGTGGTGCTGAAGAAAATGAAGAGCTTGACATAGATGAGCTTTTATCAGAGAAGAAGGTCTGAATGGGGTACAACCCCTGGACACAGGGTCCTTGGTGCAGAATTTGATGAGTTATATTGTCCTGAACAACATAACCATGACTATTAAAAATAAGAGAACAGTTATTATCTCTTGCAAACTGACAAACAGAGAGTAAATTATGGGTAATAGAAGGAGTGTGTAATACTTGATTAAGATGAAAAAGAGAACTAGACTAGAAATGATGCTTTTACCAGTAAAGTTAATAGGCAGAGATGAACCATTGCCAACAACCACACCATCACCAATTGAGCAAATCTGAGGCTGAGAAATAGTCCTTAAGTCATTGGTCACATGAGTGGAAGCTCTACTGTCAAAAATACCAACTAGATGATGGTGCTTGCTGTGAGGATTGCCCAGCTAAACTAACAGGTACATAACCTGGTGGAGATATGTTAGGACAACCAGAAGAATTATTCTGAACAAACCTAGATGAGACATTGAATTCCTATGGATAAGTCACTATATTTGCCTGTGGCTGAGGAAAAGGTTGTCCAAAATTCTGGCCAAATGCTCCACTAGGCACACCAATAGAAGGCTGTGAGAGACCTATACCAGCCACCCCTGTAGACTGACTTGGACCATTCCATGACACCCCTGCAGACTGACTGGTACCAAACCAAGGCTGTGGTTGCTGTTGTGACCCCCTTCTTGACCCAAAATTCTGACTAGATGGTTGATAGGACTGACTTTGATAAGGTTGATACTGTAGATTTTGTCGGTGATAGCAATAAAGTGTTGTATGATTTGTTTTGCCGCATATCTGACACTCAACTTTACTGTTTTCACCTATATTTCTCCCACCTTTAGATCTCTGATTATTGTTGCCATTATAATACCCTCCTGGAGCAACTGTGTTCCTATTGATTTGCTGTTGGATTGGAAAATAAGAACCTGGTGATTGTGTATTCTGATACATAGGAACTTGGTGGAACTGTTGTGCTTGTGGGAAAAATTGTTGCACAGATGGATTTCCAAGAAGTCCAGATTGAATCATGGAAGCACCCCTATCACTTGCTCCTTGTGATGAGGAAGAAGTAGTAAGAAAAACTTTGTTGGAGTTTACACTTTCATCTCTATGAATCTGAGATTCTTCATTCTTAAGTATGGTTGCCAATTCATCAAACAACACATCTCCCTTAGCAACTAGGGCACTACGTACTCCTCTGAATTCTGTTGGCAAACCTCTAAGAGCATAAAACACTAGGTCATCGTCATCTATATGATAACCTATAGCCTCCAATTTTTTAGTGTAACCTCTGATTTCATCAATGCACTCATCCATGGTCCTTGTTTTGGTCACATTATAAAGCTTCTCCTTCAACTCATGAATTCAAGATTTTGACAAAGAATTAAATCGTTGTTCAAGAAATTGCCAGACTTGACACACATGTGTTAACCCTAGTACATGTGGTAAGGTTGAAGACTACAAACTTGAGGTCAAGCAGGACAACAATTGGTTATCTACTAAAGTCCACAAAGTAAACTCGGGATTCGTAACTCGTTCATTTGTAGTGGTGTTCAAGATTGTAGGTTCAGGCGATGGTTTTGAAAAATCAAGATATTCAAGATAACCGTTTGCCCGTAAGGCATTCATCACTTGTGTACGCCACAATAGGTAGTTTCCAGAATCAAGTTTGATGTTTACTAATGAATGAAAATTAGATACCAGAAACGCAAGGGATTGAGGTAGGGTTACTGACGTGCTTGATGTTGATGAAGACGCCATTGTTCTTGAGAAAGCTATCTTCGAAGAAATGAAATCCTCGTAAACTGAATCTAAATGAAAATTTCTGGATCGATCTTGTTTAGACTTTCGCCGTTAGGGCTCTAATACCATGAGAAGATTTTGAGGAAAGACGAATTGTAAAGAAAAGGATGTAGACACCCCAATCCGAACCCTCAGGATTCCGGAACTTCCCCCGATGATGAAAATGTTTGATAAGGACGCACAAGGTTTGATCAAAAACTTGAAAAACTTCTCCATTAACCTCACATCAAATCACCAAAACATCCCTTGGAGCTCCGGAATGTCCCAAAACTTTGAAATACATGCACCTGGATTGGCCATTTAGGCACCTGGATTGGTCAAGTCCAGGCGCCTGGAAGGGGTTTAGGCACCTGGATCACTTGGTTCAGGCGCCTGGATTCAGTTCAGGCGCCTGGAGATGCACAATTCAGGCGCCTGGATATCAGTCCAAGTTGAGTGTGTTTTAAGTTTGCTAGTGGGCGGGAACGAAATCTTGGGGATTTTCTTTGCAAAAAATCGCTTTAGAGAATATGGGGGAGATCATTGCACCTATTCCTTACCCCTTAGGTGAACCCTTACCCTTTTGAAAGGCTCAAGTGGCCCTCTTTGGACCCTTGTTGGCCTATAAATAGAGCCCTTCACTCACATTTGCAGGAGGCTGAAAAATCCCACATTACTCTACTGTTACTCTGCTCAAATTCCTCCAGAAAATCCAATCCATCCTTTACCCTTCAAACACAACCCATTTCAACTCCAAAAATCACTCCTTTGCTTCAAAAATCCAACTCATACCTACTTCCTTCAACCGAACTCCACTAATTTATCCATAAACCATCAGTTTAGTTCCATATATTTCAGTACCACAAACCACATTCTCAAAACCCATTCCAAAGATACATTTCAAGCCTTTGATCAAGCTAAAAAGGTAGTTATTCTACCAAGTGGTCCAAGTAGGCCCTGAGGGGGACTTGTTCGAAGCTCTTCGGTCATCTATACCAAAGAGATAGCTTCGAGAGAGGTCCGAAAATCATCGTAACAAGAAAGCATTTTGGATATCGGGGATCCGTCCAGCGCTGAACCATAGCCTTTCCGCGCGCCAGATCGCGTCCAGGTCAGTGCTAACCCTCCATGCTGCAGGCGCCTGGATCTCAATTTTCTTTGTCATGCATTCTGATTTCTCTTACATTCTGATCATCTTTGTTACACCACATGCATTTCTGGATTCACATTTCTTTGAATCTTATGTTGGAATCATCATCACATAAATGCTCATTTAAGTTTTCTTTTAAAGTTTACATTCTTACTTTAAATGGGGGGGAATTTCTTAAAAGAAAAAGTCATTTAAAGTAGGCTTAAGCATTATTCTTGAGTTCTTTCCAGCAGATCTAAGGTTTTGATGTGTGTTTTCATATGAAACATCAAAATAATCTCTCATGAAAGCCTAAAATGAGCATTATTATGTTGATTATAAATGCATTTTGAGTATTATTTCATTGGATGATGAGTTACGTGTGAGCTTTAACTTTGTTACTGAGTTATCACAACATTTTCAGAATGCATGAGAGTGGATTAGCACACTGCATTAGTTGGATTCTGCTAGATATGTGGTTTCAAGGTTTCTGTCTGGATAGTGATCCAGGCGCCTGGATTGACTCCTTCCAGGCGCCTGGATTGATTCATCATCTCCAGGCGCCTGGACCCTATTCTGATGCACATTCTATGATCAATTTCTAATACAGTTTAAGGCATTATTGTGGGGTTTTAGTGTAAATCCAGACTTTTCAGCATATAAATCACTCATTCACAACACTTTGCATAATTATGTATTCATATTTCATAGGCATTTTTATTGTATTCAATGTGCTCTCACATGAATTTGCATCAAAAGTCCATCTAAACAACATTTTCAAGATCTTTTAAATATTTAGTAGAGACCGGTGAATATGCCGGGCGTGTGGGGTGCTTTGAATTCCTTCCCCTCACGTAACCTAGCTTCCGGACTCGAGGAATCTCATTTTAAAGACTGGTAAAGCATTTTCCATTTTAAGGGCAAAAGAATCATTTTTCAAATGATTTCTTGGGAAAAGTCCTCAAATCCGGGTGGCGACTCAATTTAACCAATCAAATCATTTTTCGAAATCAAACTTCAATTTTCGTGGACATAACGCGCTCCGCGGGGTGTCCACAAAGGAGAAATGAAGCAAAGGCTCAAAGTGTATTATTTCTAGATGCCGTTTCTGAAGGGGATGAAATCCCTTTTATAGGACTACAATGCTAAACTCTGATTGGATGAAAACAGCTATCAAGGATTGATGAGCTGGACTTAAACTACCACCTAATCACTGTCTAACTAACTGTAGTAACAGAAATACAAGTTAATACACACTACAAATGAGTACTTAACACTCCGGATCTCCATCCCCGGGATACCGTCACTAAAATCTCAGCCCCGATTTGTTTAGCCCCGGGTCCCAACCACGGATCCCCAACTCTGGTTTCCTCATCCCCGGAGCCGTGTCCAAGCCTAGTTTCTCCAACCCCAGTTTTGTGATTCCGGGTCTCAACCTGGGTCCCTGGTTCTCAACCCCAGATCCTGAGTACTTATTTTCATAAACTAAAGTTAAGTAGAAACTTTTCTTTACTTTAATTTATTTATGAAAATAAGGAAGTACCCCCTTTCAGGAACAATGGCATTGCCTGAATTTTAAAATTCCTATCTCATCAAAATCTCATCCCCCCACTTTTAGTTCAAAGGCAAAAATCGGCATGTTTTTGTCCGAAGAAAAGAGCAAAAAGAAAACCTTTCGGAACTCAAAAAGATCATCTGAGAATACCATTGTTGTGCTTAGAAAAATTCAAGGAACAAATACAAGGACTTTTTATTGGCCGAATCGAAAGTTCCCGACAAAAAGTTATTTTTCCATACTTAGCCAGATTTTCAAGTGACAGACAGGGGTGCCTCGATCAAGAGGCGACTTGATGGTGACACAACCTATACCATGCGAGTCTCGGATGATAGACAATGATGAAGGAATCGATTATGATTCCCCAAGATTTTAGAAGACAATGAAGATAGACATTGGCCCTTTGAAGATGATCCGAACCAGACGATGAGTCCGCCCTCGGCCGACTTGGCAGGGTTCGAGGGGAAGCCATTTAGAGGCTTGGTCACAGTATTGGTGTGACCCGAGCAGTCATGACCATGCTCCTCACACAATGATGGCAAGGTAGAGACTCGACCGTGCCCGATAGCGGCAACGGCAAGACCAAGACAAACCTTGGCCGCGTCGTGTACTCGGGATTACTGGAGATTTTGTGGTTTTGTGGCTAGGAACAAGGGTTCGTCATGGAGAGGCACCCGTAGAGTAACACCCACAGGGGCACCTGCGGAGTAGCACCCGTGAGATCCTCCCCACGGATGTCGTAATCGTGACCTGGCAATACGGAAGGAATATCCGCGCACTATTTGTGCGACACGTGTTCGGACTTTATTAGTCCACTCGGCCTAGGAGAGAGGTCAAGTGGCCTATAAATAGGGCACTCTCCTCTCATTTGGGAAGGACGATTTAGACGGACTTCGAGAGCGATTCTAGAGAGAGAAACTTACTTTCTAGAGAGAAGTCGTTCTTGATTCTTGCTCTAATTGGGGGACGAATTCTTGCCAAGGGTCTTCCCTAATGTTTTGTCTTGTTCTTCACCAGTCCATAGATTCTCCTTTAGTCCCTCAAGTTAATCATCAATTATTCTCATCCCTAGTCAACTAGTCATTGATTTACGTACCCTACTAATTTCTTCGTCTTACAAATACAAGGTACTTTCGTACATAACTTTTAAAAAAAATTGACACCAAAATACAAGGTACGTTGTTTGTTTTCACCTATGCATAGAAGCACAAGGTCGCACAAATTAAGTTCCCTGGGCAACAATTACTACATAACAATATGGTTATCGCCAACCATTATCAAGGCAAGCAATCAGCAACCTTGCACGTGATTACTACTCCCTCCGTCCCTTTTTAAATGTGTTACTTGGGATTCTGTACCATTTTCAACGGTTTATAACTTTTAATGTGAACCTCAAAACATATGCATTATGGATCTTGTTTGATAGATCTTAATTATTTCTATTATACAAAATTTTCAAAATCATAAAAGCTATTATAAATTAAAAGTTATAAGCCGTTGAAAATGGCACAGAATCCCAAGTAACACATTTAAAAAGGGACGGAGGGAGTATTAACCTTGAACAGACCTGTACTACATGTGCATATAAATGTCCTAATATTCTTTAATTACAACTCCAATCAAGAATGGGCCCAGACCCGCATGAGAGGAGATTTTGTCAACAGTTTGACCACAACAAAATCTACCACAAACCAACCCCAACTACCAAGTCAGCGTCATTTACGCATAGTTTTGCTCCAGCCTTTCGCATCTTTTACTTCATTATTAGTTGAGAAGTTTAAGAGCTTCAAAGTACATGATTTGTTTGGAATGGTGTATTGATTGTCCATTACACAATTCTGCTAACCATAACTCATTTAAAAGGTTAAGCTCATTTAAAAGGTCAAGTTGTTACATTGATGGACAAACTTTATTATTTACGTTCTTAATATACCTCATCACATGTAACCAGGCTCTCTTCTATAAGCAAGCTAAACCTGTGTAATTTTAATCATTAGGTAGCCAGTGAGATTTAAATGCAAAATCTATAATCTGCTCTGGTACCATATTAGATTGTTAACAACCAACATATTTAAAAGCTTAAATTAGAGAGAGAAACAACTACATTATTTATATTCTCAACAGATCTTGTTTTTCCTACATCATAGGAGTATTTGGTATTTCAGTTTGTCAATGACCTCATTAACACCAATTTATGGAGTCGCCGTTGGCCGAGCTCCACTCAATCCCTAAAGAGTCTATATTTGGCTCAAGTTCATTCATTTAGCAAATAAACTAAGTCAGGACAAATACGAGTTGTGCATGAACATCTTGGTTTATCTGTAGCCTTACTCTTCAACCATTAGAAAAGCATATCATGATCATCAAGAATTTAAGCACTAACACACAATTAAATGCATACAAACGGATAATCTAAATGAAGAAAGGGAGGCGTATGCCTTGAAATAACTCCTAAAAAAGCACGATCATCACAAACATGCCTTGTATGTCTATCTACAGAACCCTACAATCCCAACCACAGGATTTGGTCTTTGGTCAATTCCGCTATGATTGAGCAAATGAGCAAAACTCTGCCTCAAGTCGCCGGGCAAATTTTATTCATACATCTATGAATGCGAACTTTCCTACAGAAACACTGCCATGACACAAACCAAAGCTTTTGATCAAATTAAAGTGTCTGATGAACAACAAAAACAAGGTTCATACACGAAAACAAAGGTCATATACCATCAACAAAAACTATGATACCAAGCTCAGGAAAGTAACGGACAGTGACTCCGAACTTGATTGACAAAAAAAAAACCTTGTTTCGAAATATGGAAAGGAAATCAACCATAGAGAATGCCAATGCCAACATCAGAAAACTTTAAAAGCCAAACAAGAAGTTATGGCTGATTGCATTAAAACAACTTTCATGAGAAAAAGTGAAAAACAATGGGATGAAAATTTTTGATTAGATAATGATCTGGAGGCTGCTTCCCGTTAAACCACAGCAGTACAAGATGCATAAAGCTCATTGTTTTAATACTGCTGCTCCAAAAGCACACGTATGACCACCCCCAAGCCTATGTACAAAGTGGAAAGGAAATGAAGGGGAGATATAAAAAATTGCGCCAAGTTTCAGCAATAATAACACACAACTAAATCACCAGGTAGAAATGAATCAAACAAACTCAAGGCCTGAAGGTTAACAGATAATTAGTTCTCTAGTGAAAACAGCTTAGAAGCTAAAACCTAAACTAAGAAACGCCAAGATAAAAGAAGTATGGAACATATTTGAAGGCTACACATCTCTATACATACACAAGTTTTTTGGGGGTAAATTCTATACATACAAGTTGATGTCTAATTTAGAAGTTGCTGACCAAGAATCATCAAATTGATGTCAAAGTAAATCGAAATTATCATGCAGATTGCTGAAGCATTCAAGCATCCAAATGTGAAGAAGGTTTCAGTGAATAGGGTAACAGAAAAGCAATCACAACGATACTAACTACATTCAAAGAGGAACAAGGTAGAAGAATAATTTTGGGCAAACAAGAAATTTCTTTAGTCTAACAAATTAAGAATAGGTTTCAATGAAGTTTAATAGATATATAAGAACCCGATGATTCATGAACAAAATGTTTAAATAGATACTTGTGGAAGGGCTTAGCAAAATAGGAGAAAACATAAAAGCGGCTGGAACATTTATTTCTCTACCCCTTTGTATCTTTCATGTTCTCCTTGCTACTTCATATGCTCTAATAGCTTTGCGATATTGTTGTTTCAAATACTTTTCTGAACAAAAAAGCAATAGATGTTAAATATTCCTAAAAATCAAACTGAACAACCAATGATCAGAATGTTCTGTGTTTCAATACGATGTCTATTGAAACAATGGAATTCCCTTTCAATTGATATTTCCTAGAAGACAGAAATGTGTTGCGTTCGTAGAAGGAAACAATATTACTTGCCCTCTTAGCTAGCAGGAACTTCCTTTTGGAGAATGATGAAATCGTAGGAATTCTAATCAAATAAATCAGTGAACCAAAACAAGCCTACTAAGAAAAGAACACCCCAGAAATGGGACATACCACGAAAGATACGGCTGAATATACATTTGAAACATTAAACTGCAACCAAGTTATAGCATATAACTATATAAGGCACAAATGATGTAACTACCATAAAAATTGGGAAGAAAATTCTCCCAGAAGAATTACAGCCAGTCATACATACAGAAGAAGAGATCCAGGAAACAATCACTGTGTTACTGTTCCAAGATTTTTAATTTGCAGCCACAAAATAATGGTCGAGCCTTTTCCCTTTTCAGCAAACAGATTCTCAAGATAACTACCGATTAATAAACACTAGTTGCCACTAACTGCAGAAGATTGTGTTAAAATTACCCGTTGTAAGATATTGTCATAGCCAATGAAACCCGACACTCCTAGAGGCCGGCGTGTGCCCGTGTTGCGGGGCACGGCAAAATATGGCCGCATGGCATGTCCAATAAATTTAATTATTTTTCTTAAGGGGCATGGCAGGGTCACAGGGCTTAAAAATGCATTTTTTAATTTTTTGGGGTAAATGCGTTTACTTTAAATAGTTTGGGTTAAAACTGAAATATGATGTATAAATGATGCTTGTTCATGTTTATTGAAGCATCATGCTTATACATATAAAATATGATGTATAAATGATGCTTGTTAATGTATATTGAAGCTTCATGCTTATACATACAAATATATTTTCCAGTGGAATAAACATTTACTTTTGCCGTGTTCATGTTCGTGTCCGTGTCCCGTGTCCGTATTTGTGCTACATAGGTCAAAGCATATCATTTTACTGCAGAAACTTTCGAGTCCATTTCCGAAAGCCACAATAAAAGACCATTCGACATGAGATTAATCATCACCAAATCCTTATCAAATGTCCCACTCATGATAGACTTATAGCCATCAATTTTTCACTAAAGAGTACTAAAGAAATTGTGGAATACAGAAACAACCAGAAAATAAGACAAATCAAATTCGAAAGATGTCTCCTTATCACCTATAAACCCTTTAATTAAAATATGTATAAGTCCATATCTACAAGTAAAAGTGATTTCAATATTCAACTACAAAATAAGTAATGTATTTGTCCAAAATTTTCGAATTTGATTTCCATATTTTGAATATGCAAATATTAACCACCACCAAGTAAATGGTTGTTAGCATGACCATTATATAATTAATGTTTATTACACCAGTAGTAAACAGAGCGCTGTAATAGAAATGGTTGTCAACTTAAGACGAGTTCATACAAATGCATAATGTGACAAAAGAAGCAGAAACTGTAAAATTGAGATTCTTGCAAGTTCCAAGGGCCAGTCAAACTGAAGAATGATTGAGTTCCAACTAATTAAACTTTGATTCACAGGAAAGCAAGTATTCCTCAAGCAGAGTAATAGAGTTTTCAGTCTATTATACTACCTCCTGATATGATATAACATCGTCAACGGCTCAAAACAATTTGGATTAGTCTCCAATCATCACTAAAAAAACCTAAGTTAAACTTCGCAAGGAAATAGACATACTCCAGCTGTTACATAACAACATGTAAAAGAGGTCTTCATACTAGTATTGACAAAAAAAAAATACTAAAAGGAAAGAAAAAAGAACTACATGCTTCTTGCAGTGCCAGTATACATCCGAATTTCTACAGGCCAAAGCTTCAATGTGAAGGAAGTTAGTCACAATGAAGAATATCATCACTGAGGACCAAGTGAAGGCCACAATCCTTTTACAGCTGTCTAGTCTAAGGATCCCTCCATACTGGACTTGAGATAGTGAAGAATCCTGGAGATAATGGAAACCCAATTCCAGGAGACAACGGAGGCTGAGGCCCAGGGCCTAAAATCCCTGACTGATGATGAGCCATGGGAGAATAGGCAAAATTTGGTGTCAGCGGTGGAGGAAAATGATACCCTGGACCAGGAGAAAGCAAGGGATAAGGTGACCGTGGAGACAACAAATTCAAGAAACCACTAGGCGATGGCAAAAGGAACTGCGAAGTTGGAGAAGGTAAAAGAGGAGGGGGAGGACCATTCATGCGGGGAGATGGAATAGGGGGCCCAAGTGGGTAGGGAAGCAAAGCAGCAGATGACTGCGGCCTTTCTTGAATTTGACCTGAAAAATGAGGCTGCTGGTGAAATTGAGGTTGCGGCTGAAATTGGGGTTGAGGTTGAGGTTGAGCTTGGATTTGTCTTGGTCCTGAATCTATAATCGAGTTTTGAAGGTAACGCATATACGCTGATATAGGAGACTCAGCTGTATTTCCCCATACCGAATCACCGGGTGTTAAGGGTACCATTGTGGGCGATAATTGACCGAACTGATTAGGTGATCTAGCAAATGCATTTCCATAAGGAACTTGTGGGACGGACATAGGGGGAGGTTGAGGTGGAGCTGGATGATGATGTATGGGAATTGGGGGTCGGTTCATGGGAGACAATGGAGGAGGACGGATCCTCTGCAACCGCATGCTTGGAGGTTTTGACGGGTTGTGGGGAGGCCTAGGCAGTGGTTCATGTGATGGGGACCCCGTCAGCTGCTGAACCATATTGCGAAAATCATTCTTGTTGATGTTGTATACCTGAGGTTGAGGTGGTTGTTGCTGCTGCTGCTGCTGCTGCCTATTGGTATTGGAAACGAAATTGGGTTCGTACAAGGGGCTCTTTCTTATGTTTTTCCCCATCTTGTTCACACCCAATTGCTCATTATGCTTATTCCTATTATCCATTTCCAAAAAAACCTTCAACTTTGAGCAGGCTGAGAATCGAAAAACTTCACTTTTTCCCCACCTCAATCATATAAATTTCGATATAGACCATTTATCAAAGCATACCAGCAACCAAAGCACGGAACAAATCAAGCTAACGGAAATCACCAGAAGCAAAACCCTAAAATTGGAAATTAAAGAAGCAGAAAAAGCGTACCCTTCTCTTGGCTTCGCCAAACCCTGGATCAAATCAATTCATATACCGTCACGAGTTCGAAATTCCACTCGGTGTATGATCAGCAGAATAACAAGTCTTTTCAACAGTCACAGCTTCTTCTTTTTTTCCAAAAAATTGACTATCAATTCTCTCACCTGTTTCTCCTCACTTTCTCTGTAGAATAGAAGCGCGGAGAGAGAAAGAGAGGGGGGAGAGAGAGAGATTAAATAGAAGAGGATGGCAAAGGGTTAGAAGATTACGCCTTGACTAGCGCAGAGTGACGTCATCGATGACGACAAAAGCGCTTCCTCATCCCTCTGGCACACTTATTCTCTCTCTCTCTCTCTCTCTCTCTCTCTCTCTCTCTCTCTCTCTACAAAAGGTTGAAGTTTCGAAGGAGACGGAGAAGACGAAGACGACGGCGACGACGGGGGAAGAGAGAGAGAGAGGTGAGAGAATGAAACCGCGTAGGTCAAAGCGGGAGTGGAAGTTGAAATGGCAAGATGGTGGAAGGAGTGATTGGTAACGGAAATTGGGAAAAGGAAATGATTTGTTTGGTAGGTGTGCGGCCACAGTGGAGCCCACTGGGGCATGTGCTTTGACAATGCTGTCCCTCCCGTGGAACGGATTTGGGTTCATGTAGTAGTGATCCGGGAGTTCTAGAAATCAATCTCAAAAAGTCATGAGCCGGAAAAACAAAGGGTACCGATCTCCCATTCGTGCACTGCGTACAAATGGCTATTAGAGATTCATTTTTAGGTCTCATATGAATAATTCGGTCTCGGTGGAGACCACTAGGATATGTGCTTTGACAATATTGTCCCTATGTAGAATGGATTTGGGTTCCTGTAGTAGTGATGTTATACGTGTAGTGCTCGTAATTTGACAGTTTATTTCAAATTGAACAACTCGGATTTAATCTTAATCCTAACTCTTAGAAATTTGAACCATCTATTGTTCAAATTAAACTCAGAGTTGTTTATTATTAAAATTGACAATCGAGAGGCCTCTATGGGCACTTGTCCATGTGAAACTTGGGGTTTAGCTCGATCAATTGTGGGAGGTTATGAAGGACTCTTTTGACGTCTTTGTTTTCTTTTTATTTTAAAGTAAAAATGTGTTTTGATAGTTTTGTGCCAAACTTTTTTTTTTTACTTTTTCTTGAACTTTTTCAAAAAAAAAAAAAGATAAGAATTTGGTCATAAGTTTTTACTTTCCCAATTTCTCCCATCGAAATGAATCAATAACCCTACAAGTTTGCTTCAAAACTAACATATGCCAAAAAAAATAAAAGACCACAAAAATGGCCAAAAGAAACTAGGCCTAAGTAGTTTTTTCTGGAAAGAAATTAATGAAGAATACTCCCTCGTCGGATTTTCATAGTCCAATATAATGGCTACATCAAAAAGTAATCAAATTTTAAATTATGCTCTTAAATTTTAAAATTTAATTGCTGTAGGTAGTAGTACTTCAATTTGAACATAAGAATAATATTGGATTTTTACAAAGTTTATTCACTTGATTTTGGAAAATAAACATGTATTTTGAAACATCCCAAAATAAAATATTGGATTATCAAAATGGGACAACAAAGTATTTTTTCGTATTATTCATTTTTTTAGTTAATTTGATTAAAAATAGAGATTATTGTAATATTAATTCGGTACATATGTACTTATTCAAAGTTTATAAAGTTGTTGGTGGGGAAAACACTCATTCAATTCAAAGTATCTGGGAGTATATATGTTGGGTAAATTTAACTTACCTCCCTGAGGTTTATAACAATGACAAAAATCTCCCCTTAGGCTTCAAAAGTTATACTAACCTCCTTTGTCACTCTTGTCACCTAAGGTCTATTAATAGAAAATATGAATTTGCATTTGTCTCCCTACATGGACCTCATAGCTCCCTCGAGGTTTATAATAATAATAGTAGATAGCTCCCTTAAACAAAAGGTTATTTTATTTTATTTTATTTTATTTTATTTTATTTTATTTTATTTTATTTTATTTTATTTTTCTAATTTTGTGCACTTTGGATTTTTCCTTTCACTAACAAGATAAAGGAATTTGATTGACATTGAACATGTTACCGATTATTGTGGAGCCAGTTAATATGGTGCGAAAATCTCAATTTTAAATGGGCCCATTTAGTGAGTGTGATTTTGTTCATCCTCCTTAAAAGAGGGTGAACGTTACACTCACTTTTATTGGTTGAAATGGTATAGGTCCCACCATTGCAATACATTTTTTTGGTAAGGATGAGATCACTTCTTAGTGGGATTCACACAATCTCAACCAACAAGAGGGGAGGATAATGTTTACCCTCTTTTGAAGAGGGTGAACAAAATTAAATTTTCATTTAGCGGACTATGGAATGACTATCCCAAGAATTAGTCAAGATGTTCATAAACTGACCAAAAAACCCTGAATTTAAAAAAATAAAAACACATGTAACTAACATACCTAACCTAATTGATAAGCGTAATTTGAAAATCCTACTGATTAACGCCGTTCCTTTTGTAAAGCATAGTTTTCTTAGCCAATCTACAAAAGAAAACAAAAATGCTCAATCTCATCTAGATAATTGTTTGATTGAGATCACTTCTAGTGGTTCAAGATATTAATATTGAAGTTTAAGCCATGAACGATCATACACTTACATATGTCTAATTGAGTTCATTTTCTTAATGTAGAAAAAATTATATTGGATAAAAAGAGTTTCTTTACTAAAATAGTTAACATGGTTTCTTCGGTGTACAATACACAGTATAGGGTTGTAGAATAAAATTAACTTAATTTAAAGCCATATATTTGATAAATTTTTGCTATTCTTTGTTTTTATTTTGAAGTATCATGAGAGGGACTCTAATGCCGTTGTACTTATACCTAAATCTGTATGTGGCTTGAAAAGAACTCAGAAGTTTACTGGAAGCTTCAAAAATAAGAAAATATTTATGCATCCATATTTAAACTAAAACGTATACATGCGTTTAGTTTTAAAAGCAAATGTTTATAGGTGTATATATCTTTCAAGAAGTTATGATTATGGACATTAGGCTCCTTTTGTTTCAAGGAAATTTTAATTTGGTATCCTGTACCAATATTTCCATTATGATTCCATCTTAGTGGATTTGAACCTTTATAATTCCATCCTATAAATTGATTATGGACCATTGTACCCTTATCAATTATTAGTAGTATAATTCTTATTAATAAGAGAATAGATTGGGTTACTTTCCCCATTGATTGTGTTACCTTACTTTTTCCGAATTTCACGGTTGCCTTATCTAACTCATTCATTTCCAATTTTCCATATCTGTTATGTACATACATAGTATGAATATTACAACCTAAACCCAGTTTCAATATCCTCTCTCTCACTGACTCTCAAAACGGCAGCTGCATCATCAAAGCAAAACGAGGAAACCATGACCACCACAACCTTTAGCACCGTTGGAACCACCACTGAAGTGATGGATTTCGAGTGATTGATAGCAAGGGCGATGACGGAATCTTTTCTAAGACTCCGACGGAAGGAGCAAACTGTCAATGGGGTAAAAAACGACCGGTGTTGAATCAATCACAATGCTTGCAATTTGCGACTAGGAGTACCCAGTAATGTAATTTTAGCGCATATTGTCGTGACCAATCGGTGGATTTCCAAGCAGTGGATTTGGCCGGTGGATTTCCAAGCAGTGCATTCCAAGCATTTGTACGTTTTGGGTCATTTAACTCACTATCAGGTCCACTGAAGGTGGGTTTGTTTGGGTTGGAAAACATTCATTTCATTCCTTGTATGTAGATCATATCTTATTTAATTGATAGATAAAGTTTGATACTTGAGTAGTAGTATCTGATTTATTGGGTGTCGATATAGTAAAAATGATAAATCAATATTGGTGTTCTCTTTTAATACACTAAATTAAATGAGTAAATTAATAAACCATGTTCACATGTTCTTTAAAAGATGATTATTTCCTATAGAGAACATGGTTTATTAATTTATCATATTGGGTGATTTGGTACAGTAGAAGTGGTAAATTAATAAACCACGTTCACACATCTTTAAAAGATGGTCATTTCCTATAGTGAATATGGTTTATTGATTTTTCATATTGGGTGATTTGATACAATAAAAATGGTGTATTGGTTTACCACTTTGGAACTTTAGTCATTCGGCATAGTAAACATAATAAATCAACACAAGATTCAACCATGTTTTTCATGGTTTTGGTTTGGGTTGTGGTTTTACGATGGATTAATCTATCATATGTTTTATGGTAGATTACTACAAAAATGCATGAAATCAATATCTCATGACTCGTTTACGACAAAAAATCATGATTATTTACTTTCTTTGTTTTTTGTTGAGATTTTGGGTGTGAGAATATTAGGAGAGAGAATTATAAGATTAGGAACGAGAGTTTTTTCAAGATAGGAGGGAGAGGGATTGAGATAAATTAGGAAAGATTAGGAGAGAGAATTATTAGGAAAATCAGAAGCGAAATATAAGGAAAATTAGGAGAAGAAAAGAATGTTTTGGGGTTTATTTGAATTTCAGGATAAAATCATAAGTATTCAAATCTCATAGGATGGAATCATGATAATCATTTTTGTACAGGATACCTAATTAACTCTCTCTTGTTTCACCGTAAACCATTTTCCTCAAAAATGTTTTTCCTAATTTCTGGTTTTTGGTGAGGAAATAAGATGTAAAACATTTTCTTCTTGTAAAATGATTTACATCATTGAGTGCAAAATGTTTTACCCCCAAAATCTCGGTAAGTTGTTTTTGTAAGAGACTAAACATACTCTCTCTCTCTCTCTCTCTCTCTCTCTCTCTCTCTCTCTCTCTCTCTCTCTCTCTCTATATATATATATATATATATATATATATATATATATATATATATATATTTGATCCAAAATCCAACATCTCGGATTAAACATGAAAGATGAACTGTCACATCAATACGTACACAAATTCAACATGCAACTTGCAATATCAATTACAATAAGTATGTTTACAATCAACTATAGTTGATCGAGGACTTGGGCAAGGATGTGATTTCACTGGACTTTTAACATGAATTGGGGCCCAGCTTCCCTATGTAGAACATCCTTGAGAAGGCTACCAAGTAGTCTACAGTCGTCAACTAAACACCCTACAGTGATTTAATCAATACGTTTCCTCTATTTATATCTGTGTATCTATTGAGAGAGAGAGAGAGAGAGAGAGACTGTTTATAGTATATTTCTATTGGAGAGTGGCATGGGGCCCCAATGTTTGGTTTGTTCCTAGAAAATTTTGATTTGAACTTTCTTAGGGGGAAATTATTTTCTACGTGTCAACCAAACACTGGAAAATATAATGAGAAAAAAACATTTTATAGGGAAACAAATGGAGCCTTAATGTCTTTTAAATTGGGTTTGGTAGGGCATTCATGTTATACCATCATTTTGCAAGGGTAAAATAGGTAACAAAATGGATTTAGTTGGTGATGTCAACGATTTTCATTTCTTAGTGGTGATCTCCAAACGGAATGGGGGAATCTACAACCAACAACTAAAGTAGAGAGGAAGACATTGCAATTTTAAAACCGGGGAGGTTTTGGTGCTTGTGAAAAACCTCAGTGGAGGTGAGTGAAATTTACCCATATATAATCATTGAGAATAATTTAGAAGTTTATTCAAGAGGCAGTTAATTCACCATCCCAAACAAATAAAATCCTTAGAAGTTTATTCAAGAGGCAGTGCAATTTTCGATGAATCCCATTGCACTCCCCAAATTGTCCCATCCTGTCCCACCCTTTTCAAATTTGCAGCATCCCACAATCCCATTTTGCCGATGTTGTGAAAACCCCATGTTGTGAAGAACAGACACCACGAAAATAGGTTGAGGCGACAACTCCAGCCAAATAAAAGGTGTGGAAGTAAAATCCCATCGACGAGGACCAATCATGGCTCGTTAGTTTTCTACTCGACATTACATTAGACAATGTTTTGCTGAGAGTAATGAATAGACTGGTATTTTTTGTGCTTTGCCTGTATTTTACAACGATTTTCATGGGATTTGGAGAGTGTACACGTGGTTAATCATGGCTGGTAAAGTATATTTCATAATGGAAGTTGTCTATGGTGTTTGAGTTTTGCATGTTTGTGGTTCATTTTTTAGTAATTATGTAACGGAAATTTAAGGATTTTGGGAAAATGGGTTATTAGATTGCCATTGTTCGATTAATATGTATTACATGGATTTTCTTTGATTTATGAGTGTAAAGATTCTATTCAGGGCCGGCCCTTGGGCCAAGCCCATCAGGCGATGGCAAAGGGCTCTCCAAAAAAGGCCCAAAACAGAGGCCCCTTGTTGTAATGGGTTAGTATAGCACCCTAGGACTCTTTTTAGCCCGATAAAGACTAAATAGGGCCCCTACCAGCTTAGGTTATGAAGGCCCACAAAAAAAATAAAGGCCCACATTCTCATAAGCCCAGAACATGTCTTTTACGGAAACCCAGGCCCTGAGAAACCAACAATTGAACAAGCCCTCCTCTTTATTTGAAAATTGAACAAATACTCCATAAAACAAATAGAAAAGGTTAAAACAAGCCCTCCTCTTTATTTATTCTCATCCTCTTTATTTGTTCCCTAAGAAACCGATAATGGGAGAAAAGAGAACGAAAAGCCAAAGGCCGATGATCATGGATGATCTTTTTCTCATCTGATTGCCACTGGGATTCTGACTGCCACTGGCCCATTACAAGTTAGTCAAGCCTACAAAAAGCCCTCCCTCTCTCTCTGCTCTTTTTGATCATTTTGTGCCCTAATCTCAAAACAAAAAGGTATGCAATTCTTTTAAAATTTTTTTTGAATCTTTCATTCTTTTGATGCATGATACATATAGAATAAATATGTTGGCATTTGGACTAGTGTTATACTTGGTGTTTATTTGTTTAATTTTCAATTTAAACCATTATATATATTTAATGTTTTGCAATAAAATTTGTATTAATCTATTAAAAAGGGATAAGAAATAAAAAATAATGCTTCTTTTTTTCTCTTTTTCTTTTTTCTTTGTCTCAGTTTATCATGCCTCTTAGAGAAGTTACCCATCTGGATATGAAAAGAGAAAAAAAAAAAAAGGGCAAAAAGTCCAACAACTAGCCGAGTCTCAAAGAGGAGCAATGGATAAGTTCTTTAAAAATGATAAACCTACGGAACAATTAGTTCACGACTTGGAAAATGAAGAACTTGAAAATTGGTAAATAATGAAAATGAAAATTTGGTGAATAAGGAAAATAAAATTTTGGTGAATGAAGAAAATGAAAATTTGGTAAATGAAGAAGAAGGAAATGTGGAATTTGAGAGTGGGGAAGCCAATCAAGATGATGAGATGTATGTGGAGTGTGAAATTTCAAATATCGATGATCCGGGTAATTGGAAAAATATTGACCAAAAATTGCGAGATTTATTAGTCGAAAGAGGTCCTGTGAGAAAAGATGTCAACTTCCCCAAGGATAGTTCTTCTAGGCATTTCTCCTCTGTTCATTACATTTGGCACTTGTCAAATGTTGAAAAAGTTGATAGAAAATGGCTTATAAACTCGGTGGTTTTGGATAGAGTTTTTTGCTTTTGTTGCAAGTTGTTTAAGCAAGATGGAAATAAGACTCAATTGGCTACCAAAGGATTTAAAGACCGGAGGAATATTGGGGAGAGACTTAGAAGCCATGAAAGTGGTAATGAGCACATTACTTGCATGAGCAAATGGATTGAGTTGGAGAAAAGATTGGGAAAACATCAAACAATTGATAATAGTATAGAACAAGAAGTTAACAAAGACAGAGAACATTGGAGACGGGTTTTGTTGATGATACTTGCAATTGTGAAAACCCTTGCGAAGAATAATTTGCCTTTTCGTGGAAGCTATGAGAAGATTTTTCAAGAGAGCAATGGACTCTTTCTAAGCATGGTTGAAATGATTGCCAAGTTTGAGCCAACAATGCAAGAGCACTTGCGGCGGATAGAAAAGGGTAAGATTCGGTACCATTATTGAGTCATACAATTCAAAATGAGTTGATACAAATGTTAGCCGAGGAAGTGAAATGTGTAATTGTGTCAAAGATCGCACTTGCAAAATATTTTTTTGTCATACTTGATTGTACTCTGGATATAAGCCATCAAGAACAAATGTCTCTTGTTTTACAATGTGTGGATGTTTCAACAAGTCCAATTACGGTGCAAGAGTTCTTTTTAGAATTCTTGAAGGTGGATGATACGTCGGGGATGGGACTCTTTGGTGAACTTCAAGAAGCATTGGTTAACCTTAAACTTGATACTTGTGACTTGAGGGGACAAGGCTATGACAATGGCTCTAACATGAAAGGCAAAAACAAAGGGGTTCAAACTAGAGTACTTGAACTCAATCCTAAAGCATTTAATACGTCGTGTGGCTGTCATAGTCTCAACCGTGTGCTTTGTGATATGGCCAACTCTTCTTTGAAAGCAAAAACATTTTTCAGTGTGGTACAACGCATATATGTATTGTTTTCATCTTCCGTTCAATGATGGGAAATTTTGAAAGATAATCTAAAGGAAGGCCTCACGGTTAAGGCGTTGTTGCAAACATGTTGGGAAAGTCACATTGAAAGTGTTAAACCACTAAGATATTATGCTTCACAAATAAGAGAAGGTTTAGTTGACTTGGCCAATAAT
Source organism: Vaccinium macrocarpon (assembly GCA_022606695.1). Taxonomy (NCBI): domain Eukaryota; kingdom Viridiplantae; phylum Streptophyta; class Magnoliopsida; order Ericales; family Ericaceae; genus Vaccinium; species Vaccinium macrocarpon. The sequence continues at coordinate 17,246,202 of CM040176.1, forward strand.
CCTACCATAGATGGGATGGCAAAAAGTGAAGCTATGTCCCTAGTAAAGTATGAAATTGAGAGTTTTGAGTTCTTGTGTGCTATTGTAATATGGTACAATTTGTTGTTGTTGGGAAACGAATCCAATAACCCAATAATTACGCGTACAGATTAAACAACAAAAATAAATACAAACCCTACAAGGCAGAATTAGGGTTTATCTCTCATCCGTAGACACGAACGTTGGTTAACTTGTTTATTTTAGAACTTGACAGACCTAATTACTATACGCAACAAGCTTTGCTCGACAGTACCTCATGATCTTCTACCATATTCCCTTATATCTCGATCATGTAGCCAAGTGTGGACTTCTACGTGATCTCTTTGTTCTCTCTCTCACAACCTCTATTCTAATTTTCTGAATGACTGTTTTAAGACCTAGAGAACATAACGATATATTTATAGGGCTAGAGCAGGGACCTAAGGAGAAATAAATCTGGGCTCCTTGTGTAAATAAGAAAACCTAATCCCACCCGGATTCTATTCTTATTTCACAAATTATAATTCACACCACTAAAGAATTATAATTGCACTCCCATCTTTATCTCGATTATATTTCGAGCTCAACATTATTAAATACTTATTAATCTCCCCACGTTAAGATTATAGATACCCGTTGAGTAAATGTCGATTACTGACAGTTGTCTGTTATGAACTCGGCTTGTTTCCTATTTTAAAAGGTATAGAGAAGAAGGTTTCATGAATGATATGGTTGAAGCTAAAGAAATGGCAAGTGAATTGGGAGTTGAATCTATATTTGTTGAAAAGCGCATCATTTCTAGAAAGAAACAATTTGACGAGATTGGTAGCGAGGAGGTGACCCAGTCGGCTCAAGAATCATTCAGAGTTGGTTAATTTTTGTATATTATTGATCAAGCTCTTTCTTCGCCTAAGAATAGATTTGAACAATTCAAAGTATATGACGCAAACTTTGGCTTTTTGTTTTACTTGAAAAGGTGCAGTGATGAAAAGTTGAAGAGGGGTTGTATGAACCTTGAAGGATCTTTAAAACATGGTGGGATTTTTGATATTGATGGAAGAGATTTATTAATGGAGGTGAAAGTCTTGCAAAATCTATTGTCAAAAGAAGTCAACAAACCAATTGAAGTGCTCAATCATCTACAATTGAAGGAAAATTGTTTCCCAAACTCATGGATTGCTTATAGAATACTTTTGACTATTTTGGTTACAGTAGCATTGGGGGAAAGAAGCTTTTCAAAGTTGAAGATGATCAAAAACTACCTTCGATCAACCATGTCACAAGAAAGATTGAATGGATTAGCAATGTTATCCATTGAAAATGATTTTGCATCAAAACTAGATTATGGAGGTTTGATTGATTTGTTTGCCTTTAAAAATGCAAGAAGAGTGATATTCAAGTGATACCTATTAATTTTTGTAATGTTTAAGTAACTTTTTTGACTTCTAAATTCAAATTCTTGTAAATTTTTTAGTTTATATCTTTTGAAATTATAGTGCTTCTTTAAATGTGAAGGGCCCCAAGTTGCTTATGTGCTTAGGGCCCCGGAAATCTCAAGGTCGGGCCTGATTCTGTTAAACATGGATCAATACAAAAATTGTGTTTCAAATGTTTTGCTGTGAAAATGGAGGACTAATAAACCACCCTTTTGATTTAAAATTTTTATCGTAAACTACTTTAGCATATTCTTTTTAATGAAGGACCATCTCAGCACATCTTGTTTAAACCACCCTACTTGAGACCATTACACATCAGAATAAAACCCTAAACAGCGTATGACATCTTCGTTTTTCCAAATGGCTCGTAAGTTATCTTCAATCACTTTCTTGTTTGGAAATCGATGGGATGTTAGGAATGTTGAAGTTTTTTGGAAGTTAAGTCGGGGTTTTTGTGGTTATCTATAATGGTATAATGATATGCCAAAACTAGTCAAAATTAGTTGCATGTTGATATTATTGTTTCCTTCATTCGACTACTTAATGTTGTTCCATTGAGGTTTGGGGTATTTTTTTTCCTGGTTGTCTCATTACAGAAGATCTTTGGTTGGGATGAGTTAGGTTGTGGGCCACTTTGAAACAATATTTGCTTTTTTTGGTTTTGGCTTGTTGATGTTCCATATTTACAGAGGGAGAGTAAAGGAACATGATTGATTTGATTAGTCAATTAGTTTAGTTATGGTGTATGCTTGTACCATGTCCTCCGTAAATTACTTTAGCGTGTGTTTCTTGTTTATACGTCGTGAGGTACGATCTGGATGCAAAATAGGAAAAATGGTAGACCAATGTTCAACCATTTTTTTATGGTGGTTTTTTTGACATGTTTGTTAGTAGATTTGCCGAACAATGTGGTATTGGGGTACATTTGTACATGGTTTGATGTTTCTTCCCTTTATTCTTGTCCACATTGTTTATATGTATGGCAAACTTGTATTTTTTTTAAACATCTAAAAATTTGATTTTGTTGTTTTAGTTATGGGAATATGGATTAGTAGTACACCAATTTAATATGGAATGAAGGTTTGAAAATGGATAACCAACGAACCATGACCTCCGACTAAACAAGCCCTCAATAGAAATACGATTTTTCATGATTACTGATTCTTCTTTTGTGGTACAAAATGAGGGAAAAACCTTTGTTCCTCTTAGAAAATGAAGAATCAGGGATTGAGGTTTTGAATGATTGTTTTATGCATATCTTCGTCCACGTGATTGCATGTTTTTTTATGTTCCTAGAGTAACATGGATTATGAATAAATAATGTTTCAAACATGTTTTTTTGCATGTGTTTTGTGTTGGAAACTCGGTTTCAATAATCTGGAAAATGAACAGAAAAACAAAAATAAGAATGATCAGTAAACGTACCGGGCCAATTTCAGTACACCGGAAATTGGCGAGAGACGTTTCGAGTCGAGGCGAGTATTAAAATACTCTGTCCTTAAGGCAAATTCGCCCTCCACTACGGTGCTAATGGAGAAACTTGGACGTTTGCCTCCCAGGAATACCCGACTTTCACCGGTCGGAAGCAGCACTGCAATCTGATCGGTTGGCGAACCAGGAAACTACGCAGAACTCTCAAAACTTTTGATGCAGTAAGTGCAAAATGTTATGCCATGAAAAATGTTTTTTTTAATGTATGAGAGGAGGAGGGTCCTATTTATAGATAAATAGGCACCCGAACGGAAGGGTACGAAATGAAAAGGCACGGTTGTTTGGAACAGACGCAACTCGTCGAAAGTGAATAGTCACACTGATTCGGTAGGAGAGGAAAATAAATCAACCAAAGTGATGTAACTCTTGGTTTATAAGAGATGCAACTCTTGGTTTATTAGCCTTCAATTTAAGATAACTCCAAAGGGATTAATAACTAATTAAAAGATATTTTCACCCACACAAAATATTAATTATTTATCCAATGAAATATTTTGGTGACAATTTCCATTCACTCAAAATATGATTAAAAAAATCATATTTTTCCAACAATCCCCCACATGAATGAAATTGGCGAATAATAATGAAGCAAACGTGCAAGTGCAAATGTTCTGAGAGTTACAATAGGAAATCTCCCGCATGGGGTTAGGTAGCTTTTGGCTTTGAACCTCTCCTTGTGAATAACTATCGGACTTACTAGCTAACCAATGAATGTGATGTCTTGAACTGTTCAGCCGTTTGTGTAAGCCAAGACAATAGTTAACACACAGGATCATTCCAGACATAGTTTGGTTCTTACGGTTGTGCTCATTACGGCCCTGAGACACTCCTGGTCTTCATGAATGTTTTGTAGAGAATTCCGCCCGTGACATTCTCATAGAATTGGCCCATTCTACATCCACATAGGTGATTCTCAATAAGAGTATCCTTCTATACCCTACTTGGTTTTTCCAAGGTTTAAGAATCATTAAAGGCATTGTCTAACCTTTTAGGCTACAGGCATCACTGTTGCATCATAGGAATGGGTAGAGACATAGTCTCTACAGTGATTCTCCTAAGTCTCATATAACTCGGTTGTCCCGTTGAACCTAGATCTTGGGATCTCCAAATGGCCTAGGTTGGGTTGCGTTATAGAGGCTTTTAAGTTATGGGCTTTAGCTCCATTCCCCTCGATGATTATTTGTTCTCTAGTCAAAACTTGATTAGACGGATCCGTAATAAAATTTGACATTTCATTCTTTAAGTGAGAACAAAAGTTTAATGGTACATGTCTATAATATTGAGACTTATCATTTTTCGTGGTCCTCTATGCCTTTCCAACTACTGATGGCCATCGTATCATAAACCCTAGCATAGAATTGAACCACATTGGAACATCCTTTAAGAAATGGCATAGCCACTCTAATTACTAGCCTTTGTCTTATGTAACGAGTTGATCAGACTCTAACATAGACTTTGCTATACACACGTATGAGGATTTCCAATTACTGTTGCACGCCAACAGTAAAATAAATCATTCTTTGAATTTTAAGTCACTAGATTAAATTAGATAAATCCATCCTTTGGATTCTAAATCACTATAATAAATATCCGAATTATATTCTTCAAGTATACTTGGATATCTTCTAAAGTGCAACACACATTTTAATTTCGTGAAGAATTATAAGTATTGCTCCCCCCACAATTCTGAGATAAATTCAGAATCAATCGAAATAATTTTCAAAAATGTGACATGGTACTCCAAATGCCACAACTTCCTCTTTATCTCTTTTATCTCAAGAGATATTATCAAACCAACCCTATCAAGTAAATTACTCAATAACAAGTAAATCTTGTTAAAATTTTCCACGATTACAAACTCAAAGCCGCATGCATTTGAATTATCTTTATAGATTCACTGGAAACTCTCCAAAATATGAATTGACTTTGCCCAAGTGACATCTATACGACACAAGATTATACTCATTTACTAATGAATAATACAACATAGGCCAACCCAATCTTCAATCCAATTCCAAAAGAAGATAAAAAGTCACTTGAAAGCACTAAGTACAATAAATAAGAAAACTCAAGAATATGTGCGGAAGACGTGAATCTTGTTAATATCCGGAAAGGCCAGAACTAAGTCAATACATTCATTGTGTACAACCTATTGTACATTACCGCCTCATTAACCAGAGTGACTCAGTTCTGATATACCATCAAAGAGACACTCCATTGCACCCAAATTAGCACTCCATTGCACCCAAATTAGCCTCTACTGGTTTCTAGTTAGAGTTTCCTTTCTTGCTTTGGCAATCAGTTGCTCGATGGCCTTGTTTGTCACACACAAAGCATCTCCCATCGAACCTAGCCTTTTTGTCCACATCTCCTCACGGACCAAGGTCAAAACCTTTGCCCGAATTCTTCCTTTTGTTGCTCTTTTTTTGTGGGGTGTAGTTATTAGATAACTATCAAACACTCAAGATTGTTAAAACTAAAATGTTCCAAATCTCAATTTTCATGTCATATCAAACATAGCCAGCCCAGCTGCTAAGTTTATCGAAACCCAATTTCAAATAATTAAAAACATAAATTTGCATGTTTTATGTTTCCAATCGATTTAGTTCAAGTGACTTATTGAAAAGTTAAAGGGTATATGACTATTCGTCAATGGACACGCCTCTTGGTTTAACCATAATGGTTACACCTTCTTAGTCACACCTTTTGGGGTAATCTCAATGGTCACATCCCTTAGTTAATATAAAAGGGTCACATCTTCCGCATGAAATAAAACTGTTTTAAAGAGACGTCTATTCAAATTAAGAAACCCGTTGAGTAGTCACTACCCAAACGAAACAGTTAATATACAAAATCAAATGTAACCCCATGGCTAGTCTCGTAATCGATCAAGGCACCGTATGAATCTTTTACTAGCAAACAAACAAATTGCATTCTAATTAACATGTGAAGCAAATTAATTTGCATTCCCTTTTATAATTAGAATTTGTCTCCCAATCAAATTGATTTGCAAAACATTAAAACATTTTGCTTCCCTCTTATAAAATTTCTCATTTTGAACTTTCCCAAAATTAGTATTGAATCAGTCAAAAATCTATATTGAAAACTTCTTAAACAAAAACCAACACAATGTCATTCACCAAAAAAGTGACACATACTTTGTTAGCACTATCAAGTGTCAAATTTACAATTGTATGGTGAATTTTTTTTTCCTTTTTTTTAACTTCAGAAACAAGTAAACTATATCATGAAAATTAAGACAACCATAGATAACAATTGATTTAAACCCAAAGGTCACATCTCTCGATGTAAACTCAATTGTCACAGCGCGTGGTTTAAACTCAAGAGTCCCTCATTTTCACATATCAAACATGGTGACAATAGCAAACAATCAAAGTTCACAATGTCTTTTGAGATTAAAAGGCACCAATGGCTCCCATTAATAGTGGAGCTATATCATGAAAATTAAGACAACTATAGATAACAATTGATTTAAACCCAAAGGTCACATCTCTCGATGTAAACTCAATTTTTTTTTTAACTCCAGAAACAAGTAAACTATATCATGAAAATTAAGACAACCATAGATAACAATTGATTTAAACCCAAAGGTTACATCTCTCGATGTACACTCAATTGTCACAGCGCTTGGTTTAAACTCAAGAGTCCCACATTTTCACATATCAAACATGGTGACAATAGCAAACAATCAAAGTTCACAATGTCTTTTGAGATTAAAAGGCACCAATGGCTCCCATTAATAGTGGAGCTATTACTAGATAAATATGAACGGCACACATATATGTAAATATGTAAATGTTAAAAACACAAATCACCCAAAATTAGTTTGAGAGTACTACCTTAGACTTTGCCTTATTAGCATTCATATCTTCCCAGTACGAGGCAAGACAGCAATTCGAATGCAAGTAACGATTTTCATATGATTTGAATTTTATTCTAGAACATGATGGATTTGAAAAATTAAATCAAATCTTATAAAAGCAGTCAAGAGTAATAATGATTGTACATAAGTATGGAGTATACATCTCTCTACTGTATACACATCTATGATCAAGTAACCACCGTAATAATGAATTTCCAGACACTAACATGCATGTGTCCAAAAATATGACTATAAATATGCATAATAAGTAAAATTACAAACGCCAATTGAAATGCCAACTAATTTATTAATTATCAGCATAAAATTAAACACAATTTGGTTTAATCCTGAGAGTCACACCTCTTGATGTAAAACCAAAATAAGAAGGACCCTTAAAATATGTAACATTGAGGGTCTAAAGCAACAACACCTCATAATTCAACCCCAAGGCTCGCACATATTTTACGTATATAGGCGTGCACTCACAGCCTTTGTAAAGGGTGTCCTGCTACCTCTTCCCAAAGGGTTTTGTAAAGGGTGTCCTGCTACCTCTTCCCAAAGGGTATAACCCTTTATAAGTGTTTGCAACTTTACAAACAGGTTTATACCACCAATGCACCATTTCAGATGGAAATAAAAAGAAAGCCACTGGCTGCCAATTATAGGCGTGCTATACACCTATTGAAGAAATGGGCTGTGTCCTTTTCCAAAAGGCATAACCCCTTACAAGAGTTGTGACTTTTCCTAACAGGTGTGAGCAAACAACACACCACTTCGGCAGACCAACGATTCAGACTTCCACCCATTCGACTTTAAAAAACAAGTTTGTAAAAACTGGGTCCTAAAAATAGATTTATTTTATGCCCATACTGAAATTGAAGTTGATAAACATGATTTTAAAATAACTTCACTAGACCAAGTGAACAAATTTCACGAGATCAACATGAATACCCAACTGATAGTTCTCCAAATCAAAACAAATTTGGAATAGAATTTAAAAATCGGTAGGAATTCAAAACCGAAAAAATCAAGTGCTTTGGTCCTCTTAACTAACAAACAGAAGAGTCACAAGTACTGCATGTAACTAATAGGCCATGAAAAAAAAAAAAAAACTATGACCAAAGACAGTTGGCAAAATTTGGAAATAAATTAGTAAACCCACGACCCACTTAGACCAATAGGATTACAAAAATATATAAGCCCACTGACTAGACTTATGCAAACTGAGAATTCAAGCACCAAATCTCAACCAAAAATTACCGAGAAGCCGCACTATGATTAGAATTAAAGATGCTAAATTAATCACTGTAACAAATTCCTTATTAAAACGTAATCACAGATTCTTTGAAGTAAGAACAAAAGGGCCACTTTTCGTTTTTGAAAAACAAGTTCAACACCCACTGTGTGATAAAAATGATAAAAACCCACTAGTTGCTAAAGTATCATCAACACTGACGGAAACCAAATTTCAAATGCACCAAGACTAAATATTGATAGACAAAGAAAATGCAATCAAACATATTTAAGCCGTAGGTTTGCATATCCGAGGATGCCGTAAAACACAGATTAAAATTTCCAGTAGAAACACGATGCAAATTTTCCCAAATAATAAACCGAGTTCATAAAAAGAAGAATTTTGCCTTAAGATTGTTGGAAACTCGGTTTCAATAATCTGGAAAATGAATAGAAAAACAAAAATAAGAATGATCAGTAAACGTACCGGGCCAATTTCAGTACACCGGAAATTGGCGAGAGACGTTTCGAGTCGAGGCGAGTATTAAAATACCCTGTCCTTAAGGCAAGTTCGCCCTCCACTACGGTGCTGATGGAGAAACTTGGGCGTTTGCCTCCCAGGAATACCCGACTTTCACCGGTCGGAAGCAGCACTGCAATCTGATCGGTTGGCGAACCAGGAAACTACGCAGAACTCTCAAAACTTTTGATGCAGTAAGTGCAAAATGTTATGCAATGAAAAATGTTTTTTTTAATGTATGAGAGGAGGAGGGTCCTATTTATAGATAAATAGGCACCCGAACGGAAGGGTACGAAATGAAAAGGCACGGCTGTTTGGAACAGACGCAACTCGTCGGAAGTGAATAGTCACACTGATTCGGTAGGAGAGGAAAATAAATCAACCAAAGTGATGTAACTCTTGGTTTATTAGTCTTCAATTTAAGATAACTCCAAAGGGATTAATAACTAATTAAAAGATATTTTCACCCACACAAAATATTAATTATTTATCCAATGAAATATTTTGGAGACAATTTCCATTCACTCAAAATATGATTAAAAAAATCATATTTTTCCAACGGTATGTAGTTTCGGCAGAGAAAGTCAAAGTTCTTCCATTCATCGAAAGCAATCCGAACCTGAACATCTGTCTCATTCTCCAAGACAATGGGGGCATCTTCAGATAAGAATTTCGCCAAGCGGAGAGTCGTAAGGTAGAAGAACATCTTCATTTGCCACCTTTTGAAGTCCAATCCAGTGAACTTTTCTGGTTTCTTAGCATGACTCAATGGCACCATGGTCGGAGTCAGAACCGAAGCAACAACTGCAGTAGGAATAACGGGAGGAGGAGTGGGTGGAACATCACCAACTTTTTCGGTAGTCATTTCTGTTGCACAATTTTGCAGGAGTTAAAACCACTAATCCGGGTCTTAAAATTGTTAAAAAGCCTAAGGTCAACGATGCCCCACCTTCAAAGGAAAGATCGATCCCTGGTAAAGGTAATAGCACACAGATCAAAACCGTTCCTACGCTTGTCAACAATGCTTCAGATTGATTTTTGGCACATTGTCTCATAATATCTTTGATTTCCTTCATTATTTATTGATTAGTATCAACTGAAAAGTCTCGTATTGTAACTACATAGGCTGAATCTGTGGATGATGGTGATACTTTGAACAAGTAGGCCTTAGGTGGAATTTCGACAATTTAATGCCCCTGAGGCACAGTTTCGACGTTAACTTAGAGGCAACAAAACAGTTGGTATGTGCACTATTGTAAATTTGATTTCCATTTTTACAAATGTGCAGAATGACTTCTTGAGTTTCCATTTTATATGTCTAATGTCTTTTAGAAGATTCAAATCAAAAGTTATTACAAGGAAAATACAAGAGGGATGTTGTGCACACAAGACGGTCAAAGCTATAGCCCAAGTGGAAGACTGCCCACAAAAAGTAGGCCCCATGTGCGTTGTTTGTTGTTATATGACAGTGCATAGCTAAGGGAAAAATGGCAAGACTAATAATTTATTTTGTTGGAATTTTTACAGCCTAGATTGTGGGATAATAGTTTTTCGTATTATCCATCAATACTTCCAAATGGACAAAGTCAGGCCAAAATTTCTTAAGGATGATTGTCGTGCAATGTGTGCTGAAATTATACATGCATTCTTGAATGATGAGCTATTCTCATGGTCCTCTTCTCAACCTATGGTTGATGCCAGAAACAAGGAGTCAAACACAGAACAAGCAATCAAAGGCGGTGAAGAGTACAAAAAACCATCACGCACCCGTAATAAGAAATAAGTGTGCAATGGCAGGATTTTTTTGGGCATGGTTTACTAGTTTACTAAATTTAGACCATGGTTTACTTTTTTTGGGCAAGTAGTAGGAATGATTTACATAGTTTACTTGTTTCTTTAATTTTTTGGGCAAGTGGCAGGAATGATTAGTTGGTTAATATGTTTTAGATTTTATGTGTTAATGGGATATTATGATGTTTTAATTAGTTAGTGTAAGTGATGGTATCAGGTTGACTACTAGTTTGTATGAGCCTCTATTATTTCATGCATGGGAACATCTGATGGTACAAGGAACATGGTAGGCATATTAACCATGTACATATTGTCATTGTAAACATGGTCTAAAAAATTACCTTGTGCATCGTGAGGAAATATTGATCTCCCCCCAAAAACAAATGAGACTACCATAACAGGAGTTAAAAAAAATGGTACTTTAAAATAGTACTTCAAAATAGTAATTTGTGATTGAATGTGGTACATTGGCGAGAACAAGTGTAGTCGATACCCACAATGCATGTGGTGGTTGAGGGTCATCTTGAATAATATATCACTGACGTCTGCAACTACCTTTGGCCAGCTTAAGGAGATGTTTTCCAAAGCATTAGTGGTTGTTTGCTGCAAATCCAGTTTTCCAATACCTGCAAGTTGCACAAAGGGAAAAACTGTATTCAATGTCGTTATATCTTGCTTAAAGTGATCTTGTGCGAGATGATTAAGCAATTCAATAAAGTTGTAAGGCTTTGTGGTTTGTCCAGAATATTAACTAGAGCTTGCAGGGCACTGTGCTAGCCCCAAAGACTGATATTTGGGCAAAGCAAAACTAGAAATAGAGGCTCGATGATTTTTGAAGCATCTAAGCTTCTAGAAATCACACTAGTCTAACTAACATGGGGTCCTTTATTTTCAGTAAAAAAGGATGAATTTTTCAGAATCGATTACAAAGCTTTATTGTAGAATATGGTAACCCACTAAACCTATCACAGTATACCAGCCTTTCGAACACTAAGATAGCATAATCTGGTAACTACAGTATTAAAAATAGTGAGTATATATGGTATCCTAGTTAACCTGCATCTTGAGATCATTATTACCATTCCAAAACCCCATAAGATTGTGAGTAAACTTAAACACATTCAGAATAAATCCACAAGATATATAACCATCCACGTACTCCTACTATCTCACACCTTCGCCATAAATAAATAAACTTAAACACCAACTTGTGTGGAAGCAAACAACAACACTTAATACATAAAGCGAGCTCCACAAAGATGGGTGCTACACGAGTTCGAAAGAAACCAGCAAAACAAAAAAAAAAAGATCAATGAGACAATTGGTCTTGGACAAAAAGAGCAAGGTCTATCCACAGAGTAGCAATTGAAAAAAGAAACCACTGAAATTAAGCTATCTTCATCGAACCACCAATGCCTACATGGCTTCCTTGCACATCGACCTATTATGGTTTCCTAGCTTTTGACACCTACTGCATCTGATTTGAGACACTTTCTCTCCCCTAAACGGTATTTGACGAGACTCTGGCCTTCCCAGTGGTTTCTTGCTCAAAGGAGGGAGAATAACATCCCCATTAATTGGCTGCCTCGGCATCCACAAAGTAGGGATTGGATGGATATGATGCGAATATGAGGCACAATATGTATCCGTGTAGTAATACGGATCAATAATCGAGGTCCTTGCCGATACTAGCAATTACTCCAACGGCATGGCAACAAGGGAACCCATCCTGCTGCCGTTTTTGGCAGGAAAAATTTCTCTCCACGATATTAACAGAAACGGTAGGCTTCGACTGCACCTCAAACACGCCATTCCCCAAGGACAAGACCACGCATGTTCTAGATTCCTGGTACGAATCGTTCAACTTCTGATATATTTCAAGCAGAATTTTTCAACCTATTCGTTTGCTTTTTACTCTTTTCAAGCAATCATATCCATGATTTTCACCCGAATGGCATCCACCAAGCCCCTTATAGGAAGGTTGCTCTCATCCTTAATCCACGAATTAAATGACTCTGCAACATTAGAATACAACTCCCCATATCGACAACCCGGAAAGTGCACAGCGCTCCAATGTTTAACGGGGAGACTCTTTAGGAAGTCGGTCACTCTAGGCCTGCCCTCAGTCACCATCCTCATAATATAATGGTTGAACAAGTCCACTTAGGGGTATGGGCAGCAAGTCTCAACAAATGCACCATCATGTCTTTATAACCTTTGGAGTCCCACGTAGATGGTATTTGAAGTTGAATGTAAAATGGTATAAGCAATAACCATGACGAGAGGTTGGAAATATCAACTTCATTGCCTCCAATAACCCAAGGTTCCTTTCTGAAACAAAAGTGAACCTCCTTTCATGATCGATTATAGAATACAACTGCTATAGGAACCATAACCAATTGTCACGACTTTCCGAGTCGACGATAGCAAAGCACAACAGGAAAATTTATGGCACAAAAAAAAGGGGTTTGAGTTAGTACAAAGTACATACAACATTACCATATAAAATGATTCAATGTAATCTGGGCCGGAAAAAAAAGTTGCAAAGTTCTACAATGATCAAGTTGATAACCATGTTTCAAAGTGCGACTTCCTAGTTTTTCAAATTAGGGATGTGGTTAATTTTCAAACATGCAGTAAAAGAAAGAAACAACCAAGATGGGAGGGCTATCAACCCATGTTTACACCATGGCATCACATTACTCAACTGAAGGATTACCAAACCATATCCAAAATAAAGTATCACACCATCTGCTATGACATACAGTAACTCAGAAAATTACAAACCGAAACAAAAGTACCTTGGTTACCGGTTTTCCCAGTTGCGCCAAGCAGCTGACCTTTTTGCCTTCCTTTAAAAAATGTTCCATCAAGAAAGAGGACGGGCCGATAGTGTCTAAACCCCTCGATGCATCCACGGAACACCACGAATAATCTTTTGAACCATTTTGAATCCTCGTTAACCTCCAATAAAATGTGAATACCAAGATTTGTGTGACTGGCTTCTCGAGCATTCCAATTCAAACAAGAAAATGAATTCTAATATCCCTAAAACATTGCCCCTTGCACTCTCCAATGCCCACCATGCTTGGTGGTATCAAACATCGAGCCCATACTCCCTCTTCATTTCAATAATTATGTCCGAAGGTGATCTCTTGGATTTGGCCTAGACATCCTCCACGATCAGACTGCCTATTAGCTCAGATGTGGCCCTTGGATTCTTATTTGACTTCAACACAGCACCACATGTGTGCTCATCCACAAAATTTCAGATATAGAAAAAACCATTTGCTTGGATCACCTGACCATGAACTTCCCACATGCATTTCTTCTCCCCATTCCTATGTCTACAATGCGTTGTAACGCGCTCCCTATCGTTCTTTATGAGGACATACTCAATTTCCCGTTCAATGCAGTATTTATGCAAAATATTTTGAAATTCTACCACCCCGCCTACAAAGCACTGACCAACACTTTTAATCCAAAACGCCCATTCAGCCTATTTCAAAGTCTATTTTTGTGAGTTACAAATGATGGAGTGATCATATCATCGTCAACCATGTTTGAAGTCCTAATCCTTTTCTTATTTTGTGACATTCGACCACTTTCCCGACCCAAATTTGAATCTGGAACAGTCGTAAATTCCAGTGACCCATCCTCGACGACAACCTCAATATCATTCATTCCCCTCCCCCCTGCAAGCTCCCACAATGTCACCAAACCGACATCATTGTCGATAAGCGAGTAAGTCGTAATCAGTGTGTCGGGATCCAAATCAATCCACTTCCTACATATCTTCTCCGTAAACGCTCCGAAATCCATATCACTTTTAACAAGTACCGGACAAATCTTCTCACCATATTTGCAAACCAGAATCAAACCATCCTCCATCGTAAAAAATTGCACTGCAATAACTGAAAACAAGTGATTAGTCAAACATGATGAATCAAGTTACCATTCTTTTATATCAAAAATTTCCCTCACCAATTCAACAGCAGACATGGTGTATTGATCTATCAATTAAAACATACTTCTAAAATTTGTTGAATTCATGTTGACTAAATTATCATATTTTATTATTAGCAGTAAACAAAGGTTTGACATGGGAATGGTTTATGCATCATAAATAATATATTTTCAAAACTACGGGCAAAGTTGCTTGATGAATTGAGTGAAACCAACTTTTCATTAAACAAACATGGTAAATCGGGCTTTGATTTTTTAATAAGAAAATTACACATATGACTTAAACAGACACCATGGTATATTAATTTGTTCATTCAAACCGGACAATTGACATGAAAACATACACCGAATCGATTGATGTGATCAAATTTTCATACTTAGAGGCAGAAACTTACGAACTTACAACAAGATAGGTGGGTAAAAACAATGTTTGACATGGGATTGATGAACCGAAAAAAAAAAAAGAATTATTATTGTTGCACAAAAAAAAGTCCTTAAAAAAATGGTGACATAGGATACCTTTTCGAAACTCCGCGCGAAGTTGCTTGAATAATTGATTGTGATTGAACTAGGCGTGGCTGAAGAGTTAGAAATGTGAATTGGCAGAAGAGTTGTTTGGTTGCAGTAGAAGAAATGACCTGGGCGTGATGAATTTCTTTGTTTATGACTGTTGTATTTTGAAATTCAAAATCACCTCAATATATGGAAATGATACTGCTATAATTCAAAAACAATCAAAATGGAAACAAATCTTGAAGGGAATAATCCTACAACTTACTTGAGAAATAGGATGGGCATTGTAAATTCCTTTGTTCAGGATTGTAGTATTTTAAAATTCAAAACCAACTCAAGAAATGGAAATGACACAACTATAATTCAAAAAACAATCAAGAATGGAAACAAATCTTGAAGGGAATCATCCTATAACTGACGTGAGAATTAGCATGGCAAATAGGATGATACCAACCGAATTTTTAGGATGATTAATTACTGCTACATGTTATAATTAGATTAAGATATATACACTAAATTAAAGACTAGGGGCAATAAGGTTAGAAAGATCATTTACAGGATGTAATCATAACGATTCAAAATAGACAGGATTTCATCATAAAGATAATATTCTTATAGGATCCCTAATTAAAAAATCTCTTTTCCTAATAAAAATACTAATAATAACAAATATGCTAAAACTATAGTGGCCCTCACCTAGTATAATGGAATGAAGTCAAGCAGCAATGTGATCTCCAATTGGATACAATACAGTGAAATGGTGTTATTAGGACATCTCCATTGTCTCTCTATAACTTTGGCAAAGACAAAATGGCGAGCCAAACCTCTATTTCTGGCGCCTAACAACCTCGCCATTAGCCTCTCCAAGAAACCATTCGCCACAGTGACTCGCTAGGGTGCGCGAATCACTGTAGCCCTCGTTTACCTCTCTTTCCCGCCGTCGTCCTTATCGCTGGAGATGCAAAATCGACGGCGATTCTTAAACTTGATCCTAAAATCATTTTAACACCATAGGCTTGTAGTCGTTGTCAAGACGATCATGAATATGCAAAACCCATCGTCGTCCAATTACCGTAGCGGCTGCAAGCACCGGACATAGAAGGCACATGCAGGCGAGTTAGATCTACTTCAGCATGTGTGGTGCACGTGCCCATGAGATGTAGAAGAAGACGACTCGTGTTTTTTTTTAATCAAATAGCTAGTTTGTTGCCTGTTAGGGCATCCACTGTGGGCTCCCTAAAAATGGCTCCTAAGTTGACTCCTAAGTGTACATAGAAGCCTAATTGGGTCCATTTGACACTCTTAGAGTTTGCTAAATATAGAGAGCATGCGTGCACCCAATGGACTAGCAAGAAAATTTTCTATTTTGTGAAGAAAGTAATCAAAAAAGTGCAGGTCCCATAAAAAAGAGGATTAAAAGGGTTTGGGTCTCACTTGGAACTAGCTACAAGACTAGTTAGATTTAGCTAATGGCTTAGGAGCCACCATTGGGAGCTTGTATTGAGAGCCCATTGAAGACCATAATTAATCAAATGGTTTGCTAAATTTTAGAAGTCTCACCTAGGAACCATTTTAAAAGTCCATTGTGGATGCCCCCTTGCTCAAAGCAGGGCCGGCCTAGGGCACTCCAAAAAAGGTTGATTTTTGGGGCACTCCAACATTTTTTACAAATGGGCTAGACTAGGACTTTTTTTTTACCCAAATAAAGAAAAAAAATATTATTACTTACAAAACAGCCCAAACCATTGTGACACAATCTTAAAAAAAAAAAAAAGGCTCAAAGATAAGTTATAAAAGGGCCTGTTGAATATTGGAACACTTATTATGGTTCCTGTTGGATATAACTTTAAAGCACAATCCAAACTGAAACCTTTTAAAACATCCATTTGCTTTCTTAGAGACATGAGCCAAGCTACTATAGAGGACATTAATTAAGTACACTTTCTAACTGCCCAACTGTAAATAGAATAAGATTGAATGATTAATTAATTGAAGGATGATTATGTGATTGATTAGTTAAGGGAAAATTAGAATGTTTCAATTTCTCTCAAAATCCGAAAAGAGGAAAAAAAATTCATCTTCATAGTTGTGGGTTTACTGTTTGTTACTAATTTGACTTATGGATATGTCATATGTCAAGAGTTTTATAATCTTTGAACTTGTCTTAAAGGATTCCATTTTTTTTAGTGTAATAACTTCATTTTTTGATTCCTTAATAATAAAATTTTCTTTGCCGATAAATTCATTTTTCGATACCATGATAAAATGAGTTGGTAGAAGAGGTGGGTTATACAAGTGTAATTGCTACGTTTGCTTCTAAAAACGCAAAACAAGTAATATTTAAGTGATAATCGTGCATTATATATGTATTTGGAGACATTGTATTTTGACTTAGTAGAACTTTATAGTGTCTTAACTTTGTTGTATTGTGATTGTTACTGGGAAAAAAAATTAAGTGTTGTATTCTTAGGGCACATTTTTTAAGCCACACCTAGGGCATTCTAAACCCTTGGGCCGGCCTTGGCTCAAAGCTAGCCAAAGCACCTTTTTCTTGCCCAAATGGCTAAAAAAATGCTTAGGCTGTTGGAGGTGCTCTTAATTAAGTATGTTGGGATTACTAAATTGGAAGACAATTGAACTCAAAATCTGTTTTGTTTTTCCTTTTGCGTTAGTAAATTATTAGTGATGTAATGTGTGTTGTGGGATATACAAGTAAATTCCTTGAGTCAAACATTGGAAACTTACCCGATTTTCAGGGACGTGACAGAAAAATTCCCCTCATAATGGGGCTCCGTACGCTGTTGAGTTGCGTGGTCCAAAGAATCAAGTTGTGATAATTTGACAAAAAATTTCGTTCTTCTCAAGTCCAAAGGAAAGAATAAGGGAAAATCCTACGCGTATAGAAGATTGGAACCAGAAAATGTGCCAATATTCTTTGGGGACTCATTTTTAGGTCTCACACAAGTGATTTAAACCGTTCATTATTTTTAAATTTGATTGAAATGGTGGGACTTTGATTTACGCATTTTTAATTGTCCGATTGAGCTGGAATTTTGTAGAGGCATTCAGAAAAATGTTTTAAAAATAATGAATAGTTCGAATCGCTCGTGTGGAACCCAAAAGTAGGTCCCCCAAGCAGGTCGGTACATTTTCTGATCCCAAACTTATGTACCCCTAGTCGGGTCCAAGAATAAGTCATTGTCCTGCCTCTTAAAGTTGACTTGTAACAACCATTTTTCTTTTGAGAAGAAAAATATACTCCTACTACTGATCAAAAGAGAGACGAGAATGCTTACCCACTTCTCCTTTCGGATGGTAACTGAACGGTACTCTGTTCCAAAGTTGCAAATAATGCTTGAAGAGCCTAAACCTTATAACATCGACTTGATATAAGTTGTATCCAACCCGACTTAGGATAGGTATAGGGCTGGTCCAAGCCCTAGGTCCATTCCTAGGCCTCGTGCATCCAAGAAACTCAGGCTGTATTCGGATTGGTTCTTAAACCAAAATTTTTTGATTTTTTTTTTTGTTCAAAATGCATCCCACGTCATCCTCTCTCTCCTTCTTAACTTTTGAAATTTTTTTGTTCAAAATGCATCCTAACAAAGAATCAACATTTGAGGAGCACTCCCATAATTTTTTACTTTGGGGCTTGATTAGGAGTCTTTTTAAGACTAATATAAAATAAAATAAAAAATTAAGGCCTAATTTGGTCTATGGCCCAATAACTCTTTAATTACTAAGACAAATAAACCATTGGGTTCCGCACGTGAGCAACTTCCTGGTGAAAGAAATGGGTTGGGCCCTTCTTTTATAGTGGAAGTTGGCTTCATCACTTCTATAAGTAACTGAGGTGGGACTAAAGGGAGTGAAAGTTTCACTCGGGAGAGAGTTTTTAAATCCCATCTTGACAGAAAAAAGTAGAAGTTTTCGCTCCTTCCCTTATAAAGCCTCAAGGTGACTCCATTTTTCCAAATAGCAGAAAAATCCAACAGTCAATGAATGTTCCTATATGCTACTGTCTAGTTAGTTTCAATTTTTCAAAAAAGTTAAGGGGGAAGGGCACATTATTGGGAAATAGGCCTAGGGCACTTAGGAGCTTTGGGCCGGCCCTCATAGGTAGGCACAACACAAAAGATTTGAATCTATACTTGAAGAACAAAAGTTTGTCCCCGACTTAGGCCTCGGATCTCGTCTCATGTCAAATAAATATGATTCTAAGCAGTTGATTTTTGTACACTATAGGTGTTCTCCATTAGATTTTTCTCGAAATTAAACAACACATTCTTACAACATATAAGCAACCCATAGTTAACATCTTCTTCACTAAAACCCCAAAATTATCCTACTCTCTCAAGAACTATTCTAGATTGCTTATTAGAGCGTCCTTGTAGATGCAAACACAAAAGGCCTTTGGACCCCTATTTTTGTAGCTCTTGAAGCTTTTTTTTGATAATTAGGTGTCTGGATCAACTTGTTTGGCTCATATTTATGCTCATCTCGATAAATCCTTCCTTGGGGACCATAAAGGCATAACCCATCGTCTACTAAGCGGGGATCCCACATGAAGTCGGAGCAAATGCTCTGTATGAATTGACATCAAAAGAGTTGGCAGCACCTAAGAGGTTTCGAACTTGAGAACTTAGAAGGAAGCAAATTTCTAAATCACATGCCTTGACCACTAGGCCAATCAATTTCTAGATCCTAAAGCTTGGAGTGAACTAAACCAAAAGATCTGAATCTATACTTTTAAGTACAAAAGTTTGTCCCCGACTTAGGCCTCAAGTCTCGTCTCATGTTGGGTAAATATGTTTTTAAGCGGTTAATTTGTGTACACTATATGCGTCCTCTATAAGATTTTTCTCGAAATTAAATAACACATTCATACAACGTATAAGCAGCCCATAGTTATCATCTTTCTTTACTAAAACCCCAAAATTATCCTACTCTCTCAAGAACTATCCTACATTGCTTATTAGAGCGTCCTTGCAGACACCAACTCAAAGGTCTTTCAACCCCTATTTTTTTAAATCTTGAAGCCTTTTTTGATAATTAGGTGTCTGGGTCAACTTATTCGGCTAGAATTTATGTGCATCCCGAAAAATCCTTGGGGGCCATAAAGGCATAAACCCATCATACTAGCGAGGACCCCATTTAAAGTTGGAGCAAATACTCTAATGAACAGATCGACGTCAAAAGAGTTGATAGTACTTGAGAGATTTCGAACTTGAAATCTTAGAATGAATCAAACTCCTGAATCACATGCCTTGACTATTAGGCCAATCGAATTCTAGATCTTAAATCTGGAGTGAACTAAACCAAAATTGTTGATAAAATAAAAAATAAAAAAAATTGGACGTCATCACTATCAAAGATTACTTTTAATTTCTAGTACAACTAATCCACAAGAAGTTACCGTACTCAAGAATAAGAGCAAGCATTTCCTGTTTTTAGCTAGCACCAATTATTAAAGTCAATTTTCTATAAAAGTGCTAAAAACTAAGTTGCTAAAAGTCAATTTGTTTCTCATTAGCTAAAAAATCAAGTTAATTGCTAAAAATCAATTTCCTTCTCACATAATCCTTTTCCTTGTTACAATAAAATCACCTTGTTGTTTGTTAAAAATTAAAATCACTTTATTGTAAAGCAAATGAGAATCTCTTTTCACCTCTTCTTCTTTTCCCTCTAATGTCAGTGGCATTGACCCATAAATTTCAAGGTATACTAAAATTCAGTGATGTAAATAAACACACAAGACTTTAAGAAAAGAAAACGTATAATAAAAATGCAACTCCTAGTGACAACTTTGGGCATAATTAAAGATGTCGCAAACCTAAATGTCGTGTACAATGTGAATAGCATGATACAAGCGAACAAGAAAACTTAATGGTGGATTACAAAAAAGGGAATGGGGTGAGAGAGGCT
Source organism: Vaccinium macrocarpon (assembly GCA_022606695.1). Lineage (NCBI taxonomy): Eukaryota > Viridiplantae > Streptophyta > Magnoliopsida > Ericales > Ericaceae > Vaccinium > Vaccinium macrocarpon. The sequence goes on from CM040176.1 coordinate 17,266,978, forward strand.
CGAACTCTCGACCTCAGGATAACTCAGAAGCTATGAGACCTACGCGCTAGCCAACTGCGCCACCACCCCTGTTGTTCTTCCTGATCACTAACAAGTATAAATACCAATACGTGTCCGTAGGCGAGGTTCGTTGAACAATGGGAAAAACGAAGAGAGAGAATCGTAATGCGTTTGGAGCATGTATAGTACTGTCCTCTCATTTCCATCGGCCCCAATTTTCTCGGCTCCTTTTGGAGTCTCTCTCTCTCTCACAAAGAAGACAAGGCTCAAATCCGCCTTTTGGGTTGCTGCTGCTCCTCCGCCTCTTCTTCTTCTTCAATCAGATCTTCCCTAAAAGGTACTGTTCTTTTTGTCCTCCTCGGTTTAGCTCTTTCTCGGCACAAATTAGTTTACCTTCCTGCATGAGTATTTTTCTATTAGAAATTGGAAAGTTATTGCTCAATCATAATTATACATGGGATTTACTATCTGTATGCATTTGTTTGATTTCTTTTTCTGTCTTTGAATATGATTTTGTCTAGGGGTTATTTCATATGGTCAGATTATAACTCGTAAGCATTGTGGTTTTATGGCATGTGATTGTAACTTAATAGGAAAATCAAAGTTATGCTGGTCTTTGATGATTGATTCATTAAATGCGTTTCGCTCCCTTTAGGCTTTACACATTTCATTAGGCCTACAATTACTTTTCCTCAGTAAATAATAGCTTTACTGATCATGTCTTCTCAATATAATTCTCTTGGAAGTAAAAAATACGATTAAGCAAAAAATTCAAATATACTTCTCTACACAGAAGTGTGTAAAGGGAAAAATCATAGGAACTAACTTCAAACGATTTCCCTCTACTTTGTGGAACATCCAGTACACCTGCTTCATCACCTCTTACTTCAAATCCGCTGGAGAATTCTCACAAGTCGAACCCTATCAGTCCTGGAAAAAGGAGAATGGGATCTGTTGTTGAAGAGAGAAGTGTAAAGCGGTAATTGTTAACAATGGAAACACAAACAGGATTCCAGTTCCGCATTTATAGAAGTGGAGGATTGCCTTTGGAATTGTAAATTAAGCAAAATGGAGAAGGAGATGTGTTGGCATTAGAAGACAGAAGTGAAGGCCTACGGTCGGACAATGTATATATGGAAGCAGTTTACATATCGGTAACAGCGCAAATTCCATATGTACCACTTTTACCACTTTACCCCATGCAGTTACGGAAATGAAACTATTTGAACTTGTGAATAAGAACTTTTTTAAAGATAGCTTTGAGAACTAAAAGAGTGAGCCAGCTTAAAAAATGAGTCCACACCAATTGATGTTGACCTTTATATATTAAAATAGATTAGGCCTAGTTTTCCAGTTGATAAGATGGGAATCTCATAAAATCAATGGGTTGATTTTAGCAAATCGTTTCATGTTGAAAATGAGTTGATTTTAACAAATGATTTCCTCATATGGTAAAATCAACCCTTTGATTTTATGAGATTCCCATTTTATCTAATGGAAAACTAGGCCTAGCAATTTAGCATCTGTTCAATCAGGGTAATTGAGATAGAGATTACTCCAGCATAAGACATACAATCTTTAAAGCGTCACGTATATCGAAATTGGAGTATTAATTTGTGAACTCTCAAAGTTATCATTTCTTGGCCTCCCTTTCACCCCCAACAGTATCGCGTGGTTTGGTTATAATAAGCATACTGGGTTGGATATGTGAAAAATGCTGGGATTGAGAATCGGAATAGTATGCAGGTGTGATTGGTACAGAATTGAAAATGGTTTATGGTTCTTCAAATGTTTTCACGTCGAAGATTCGCTTATTGGATTACATGAGCAGCTTGTTTGAGGCAGTTATTATGCTAAATGTTCTCAAATTTCTATATAATAGTGTTCACTTGTGTACTTTTTCTGTAGAAAAGTTCAATAATCTTTGCATATCGTCACAACGCACAATTCTCAATTTCCATTCTATGTATATGTAGAACTATGAGTTCCCTATCAACTATGGTACATAGATACAAGTATCCGTTCTAGTTTGAATGTATGTCCAGGCATCAGATCTCCCTAAAACCTAATCTTAGTGTCCAGGTTTTTGGATATGTAGCTGAAATTTCGGTCGATATATCGTCTGAAAGACACCATTTATAATGCTGATGCACGTGAAACTTAATGGAGTTTATGCGAAAAGGGGATTTCTGTCTTCTATCCTTGAGGGGCAGGAAAAAGGTTATTGTCATCTGTGAGCATATGCATTTACATATGGATGGTAGCGTATGCCATACGATCCGCACCATTACCCTTTGTCAAATCTGGCACATAACGGTGTGCTAGAAGAATAGTAGTGTCCATGTAGCGCTCCTTCGTCAAATCTGGCGAGTAACGGTGTGCTAGAAGAATAGTAGTGTTCATGTAGCGCTGGCTGATGCCTCCAAGGTAAAAATAAAAAGTTCAGCAGTCCCTGATATTGCTTGATGCTTGATTTCTTTCAGACATCAACGAAGGCACAAATGTTGATGTCAATGCCTAGCTGGGTTGCATGAGTTTTTTTAATTTTTCTTTATCTGTAGGATGATTTATTATCTTTGATAGTTTTTAAGCTATCATATTTATCTTCACCGTCTCAATGACAATGTTTCAATCCTCCTTTTGTACATTAAGCCTTCCAAAAAATGTGAAGTATCTGCATGGACACATACACTTGTTTTGTAAGTATAGGGTGAGGATTAAATAAATTAGTTGTTCGAATCCGCAAGGGTAGCCCGACATTTTGCAATTAACCATTTGAACATGGTTTGGAGGAATCAGCAGCGACGGAGGGAGTGTATGCCCATTTGAATATGGTAAAAATATTCATTTTACCTTTGTTTAATCGCTCTAATACATATTTATACCGTTTCATTCTTAACTTTGTACTTTCCGTTTTAGAACAATTCTACTACGCTAACGTAGTGTGAGATGTCTAATGCAAAAAATAGCAACTAGTTACTATTTGAAACTTTCTAACACGTGATGTCAAAATTCAAAAGTGGCTAAACCATAAGCTATATGCATTGTGCTAGAGCAATTTTGTTACAATTTTGACAATAGTCTTGTTTCTTTCCCTGTCTATAGAACTCACAACGCAGTTTGAATTTGGAGATTTAGGACAAGATTGCTAAACAATTGAGTACTTGCTCTTAGACTTGATTCACTGAGTTAGTTCAACCGATTGGTTTGTTTTCATAATTTATATCACTTACTTCTAGGTTTTTTTTATCACTTAGTTTTTTTGCAATCAGTGTTTACTCTAAATACCTAGGGTTTTCTTCACAAACATGTTAGTTTTTTTATTGCTTTTAGCGCAAAATTATTTTTAGTCTACCATTGCTTATTATGGTTTTCTTTTTGTTGAAGTTTGTTTAATAGGTGCCCCCACTAATGTTGATTCCTGAATCCGCCACTGGGAGTCATTGGGTATTCACTTTAAATACATAGTTGTTAGTTTTCTTTCCATTCTCTTTTTGTCAATTTTGGCTGTGATCTGAAAATTGCAACAGCTTTACTATGCATTGACACCCCAACTGAGAAGTCAGTTGCATTTAGGGGTGAAATAAAAACCAAACTGGCCAAAAGCTGGCTGCAAAAATTGGCTCAGTTTTGGATTTCTAATAGTATTGGTCCAGGTCAGTTTTTTTTTTTTTTTGTAGTTAGCGATTTTATTAAGCACAAACGAAGGAACAAGGCCACAGCTAGTACAAGGAAAAAGGACAAAGCCCTGAGAATCCTATCATTATATTTCAAAAACTTTTCAGGAAGAATAAAAATAGAAGACTAGTGCACTTGAATGCTGAAAAGAACAGATTGGTCCAACTGAGCAATACCTCCTCAGGAAAGAAGTTTGTTATTCCAGGATTGAATTCACTTCAAAATCCTATCCCTTAACTGAGTGCAATCATCACTTTTAAGCCTGGTTGATATCAAAGGAACCCCTACGTACCTCAGTGGAAGGGCACCTACAGGTATAGGGAAGATCTAACAAAACTCAGATTGCTCCAGTTAAGTTTTGAAATTTCAAAAACAGTTGAAACCGGTTTGGTTATGGTTTTGAGATTTTATTCAAGTTAAACCATGTAAAAAGAACAGAACCAATATCTCTTATAGCACAAACAAAACCAAGTAACCAGTTGACCATAGTCTAATGGTAATATGCATCACTGTATTTTTGTTTACTTTGTTTGAAGTTTGGTTATTCAGAATCCCTATTTCATACTTCTGTGATCAACTATTTAACCCTACTTGGTTGTTTGGAGTTGTTTACTTGTTTCGGAGATTAAAATCCTTAATTCTTTTATTTGTTTGAAATTGGATCAGAGGCTTCGGAAATATTGCTTTAAGAGCTTTTAAATTTCCGCACGTATCTTCAAAAAATCTTGATTTTGTGGATTTTGGGATACTTTTGTTCTTGATTTTGGGATACTTTTGTGCTTGATGTCTACTTTGTTGTTATTTATTTCCAAGACCAAATAAACCACATAACAAAACTGAATTGTCTAGTTTGGTCGAGGTTTTGAACATGCCTGTTATCCTTTGGTATTTTTTATGGGTTAGATCTAACTTTCAGTGGTCAAAAAACCACATGTAGTAGGAATTGCTGTTATACCCGGCTTCATTAGAACGTACTTGTGCAGGTGCAGTAACCCCTAGTTGAAATGGAAAATGGGCAGAATATGAATAGTTTGGGAAGGGAAATCAGTTTTCTAATGGATCCTCATGATCAAAGAGACCATGCGAAAAGCAATAAAGACATTATGACCCGTCGTCTGAAGAACCGAGAACGTCAACGAAGATACAGGGAACGAAAGCGTCTTGAATCTGCCATGAAGAAGGCATGTACCATAAACAACTCAAAGCCACTTCTGCTATTGGAGATGCATGTTAATGGGAATCCCGACAAAGTTGTAACCACCATTCGTCGTCGGCGAGATTGGAAAAAAGATGCAAGAAGGGCCCATGCAGTTAAGGAACAAGAAGTCAAATTGAATAACGTTGTTGTTGCTGGTTTTACCTCAGCCAATGAAAACCAATTAGCCTTGTTGCCCTCTGGATCTGAAGCAAACCAACAAATAGAAAGTGAGAGAAGATTTACTCCTGTCAGAAGACATTGGAAAGCAGATGCAAGGAATAAGAAAAACTGAAGTTGTAGCTCCTCCAGTTATTTTGCGTTTGCTGTTTCGACGTTTACAGAGAGATGTAAAAAATATCAACTAATTGCAGACTAGAAAATCAGTAATTTGGTGTGAAGATGCCTAAAGTGGTAATCGTTGCTGAATGATCATGATGCTGTGGTGAGTTTTGTGGGGGAGTTGAGTATGAGATGTTTGTGTTTTATACTTCGGATGACTTTCAACTTTGCATGTGTGGTTCAGGTCATGCGGAGGTGGTGATGAAGTCAACAAACACGAGAAGTCAGGTCTGTGGTTGGGAACCATTAGGGAAAATATGTTACAACGTTGTGAGCTAGTAGGACTGTACTTTTATGCATGTATGAAAACCTTGATATTCCCGAATTCAGAAGCACTGCTTCTTTGTTGTACATTTGCAAACTTAATCTACTGACAGTTTTGTATGTATAAACATATGTTAGAAAGTCATGATCGATTGATGAACTGTACGATATCCCCTTGTGTTTGCATCTTGTTACACCTACTATTCGCAAACTTTTCAGAGAAGTGTTTCCTGGTCTATCTGCTTGAATGGAAATCCTGGGAGATTAGCACAACTGTAAAAACAGGGATAGGATATGAGAAATTGTTATTATAGTGGTGAAACTTCTTGCAAGTTAGAATCAACAGGATTTGCGTTGTCTGTGCTTTCTTACTCAGAAAATATCCGGTCCCTGTATCTTTGTTCTTCACAACTCTTGTTCAAATCCGAACCTATAGATTTCCACTTCTGTGCTATAAATGCTTGTCGAGGTGCTTGCATACTGGAGTATTTCTTTCATACTGGAGTGTTTCCCCTTCTTAAGCATCAATCTGGAGTTGTGGCAGGAGGCCTAATATTTTCGACCACTCTTCTTAGTATTTTCGAAAAACTTTGGATAAACTAGGGTGCGTTAATGCTTGTTTTTTTTTTTTTTTTATCTCATATAGATTTGGTTCTCGAAACCTCTTATCCGTTCAAAAAGTTTTACCAGAAATAATCTAAATGATCGATTCATATTCACAAGATTGTGAAATGTCGACCAAAATATAAATAAAAAAAAGATACAAGAATGACGTTAACAAAAAAGAAAATATAAGAAACACTTGTTGAAACAATCAACTCCTTCCGGATAAAAAAACAATCAACTAACAAATGCAACTAACCAACATTACAAACGAAATAAAAACAGTAGCAAGAGAGAGAGCATGTGCAATAAGGGTGCTTTTTATATACAGCCAACGTCTTAATATTCTTGCACTGCTTTGATTTTTTCCTCCCTCCTCTGTCTCAGATCCTCGAAGCTCCAATCCCTTCTCATCCCAGAGCTCCTCACCAACCTCGGTCCATCCTGATCCTCGTAACGAATTGGTCCGCTAATAGTATGAAGCCGGTGATGACCCTTCTTCCCTTTCTTTCCAACCATGTCATCGAGTTTCTCATAAGGTCTTGGTGCTAGGTTTCCCAACCAGCTTCTATCAACCATGGACCGAGTTTGCAGAAGAAGGGGTGTGCCAGCAATGTCACTTTTCTCGTTAAGCTCTTCCTCCGAGTCTAGCCTTTGCAGGTGATGGCATCTTAGGCAATTGAGACTCATGGTGATCGATGCAATGAGGGAAGAAGATTGAAGAAAGAGAGAGGGATCGAGGTAAAACACGATTCGCAGGTAATGTAGGTTATGAGAAGAATTAAGGGTGGTTATTATTGGTGTTCCTCTATATTGTTTGGGATGATTACTTTTCTGCTCAATGAGAGCCATTCTTTTGAGTTCTATCCACAAAAACGATCCGAAAAAAATGCTGGACCATTGCTAATTTGAGTATGCACACCGGGGGCTGTATAACATAGAGTGTCCTTAAAATATATTTGTCGCCTGACCGGTATGAGAGAATTGGACAACGTTCGTCTCCCAAGATACAACAGCTAGATGCAGTTGCAGTAACCACCTGTGGAACCACTACGTTGAGACTTATTTGTATTTACACAGTCTCATTGGAAAACTGATGAACACGAGAAGCGCGTGCCAAATCAAATATTTGAACAATTCATCAATTTTTCCAACATTTAAGACATCAAGTAGGTACTAGATACTATGTACATGTTCTCCTCCTTCGTGGCGAAAGCGAAAGTGCATGACGTAGGGGTTAGACCGCAAGAGGTTCTTGGTTTGACTCAACTAAGATGACTTCAATATTTCTCAATGAAAAATGAAAACAAAAACTAAATGGTTAAAGGACTGCCAAAAAATTGAACTCAATCTTGAAGGCAACAACTTCATAAATGTGGAACAAGTGCCGTAGTAGGCATACTATAATTAACAATATTGGTTTTCGATGAGCAAAGACAAATTAAAAACTTCATTTATGTGAAATAACGAATTCACATTGGAAACAGAAAAAGGAAATGGAACTAAAGTGCCAATCGAGTGACAAATACTAAAGCTTTCGCAAAAATAAACCATTTTGTTTTATGCAATTTTTATTTTTATTTTTCTGTATTGTTACTTTTGCGTTGATTTTTTGTAAATTATTGGTTCGTCGTAATGAGAGAAATCTATAAAGTCAAAAATTATTATTAAAATATTTTAAAAGTTCACCAAAGGAAAAAATAATCTAAATTTTTGTGAATTATTGGATTATTTTTTACTCTTTTGATTTCTCTCATCAAGACGAATCAGTAATCCACAAAAAAATCAACGCAAAATTAAAAAATGCAATTTTTTTTTGAATAAAAACAATGGTTTATTTTTGCCAAGGCACTCAACCTTTGAAAGGACCAAGTAGAGTTGACTTTTAGTGTTGAACCCGAAACATGCCTTTGAAACTTATTGTGGGCCTACCCCCTGGAAAGATGGGCGGCCCAATTCTCTGAACAGATTATTACTTCTAATTCTATAAAAGAGATGTCTAATTTTTTTGGTACATGAAAAGAGATGTCTAATTACCATTAAGGTAAGTCATTTTTTTTAATTACCATCAAGGTAAGTCACTCTTTTTTGGGATTTTGCTTTAGGGTGCACTTTCCTATAATAAGATTTTAATGGTTTAGGCACTTTCATAGGATACCTTAGAATTTAGGCACCTTCATAGGATACCCTAGGGTTCAGGTTTAGAGTGCACTTTCCTATTATAGGATTTTTAGTGGTTTAGGCACTTTCATAAGGTACCCTAAGATTTTAAACATTTCCATAGGGTACCCTAGCGTTTAGCCACTTTCACAGGAGTTGAGGTTTTTAAATTAAAAGTAAAAAAACAAGAGGAGAGAGAGAGAGAGAGGGGGGGAACAATTTTCACGTCCTATCTGAGCATTGCCCAGGAGTTTTCCGTGCATTTGCACTTTTGCTATGGAGTTGTCGGTGTTTGCCCATTAGAAACAGGACCGGCCCATAATTGCCTCTTCTTTGAAACTAATCTAATGGCAAATTTCTGGGCCAGTCCTATAATGTTGGATCAAACCTCAACAAGTCCCACCAAAAGTTGTGGAACAAACTTCATGCCTCACAAGGTCTTGCGCGCTCTTTTCATCCAAAAATACCCTCCGGCCCATCATTTCACCTTTCCATGTCCTATCCATCCTCTCTCTCTCTCTCTCTCTCTCTCTCTCTCTCTCTCTCTCTCTCTCTACCCAACCTAAAACCCCAGGGTACCCTATGAAAGTGTCTAAACTTAAACGTAAATCCTACGGTACCCTATGAAAGTACCTAAACCACTAAAAAACCTATAATAGGAAAGTGCATCTTAAACCTAAACCCTATGGTATCCTATGAAAATGGCTAAAATCTAAATGCATTGTTTGAATTCTAAATGTACGATCTAAATTCTAAATATACGGTCCAAATTCTAACATGTACATTCTAAACTATAGGGTACCCTATGAAAGTGTTTAAAATCCTAAGGTACCCTATGAAAGTTCCTAAACGGTTAGTAAAAACAAAGAGTAACGACGACGAGGATGGGCAAAAAAGTAAAATCCCCAACCATATTGTGCCTCAGGACCTCTCCAGCAATAAATTTTAGCACAGGACCCGGTGGGCCAAAATTCCAAATAATAGGACCAGACAATAGACTTCTATAATCTAATCCCAATCATTTGGACCATTTTCGATCCATAACAAAAGGCCCAATAAACATGATCAAAACAGGATTTTATCAAGTGAAGTAGCGTTCAATGTTCAATCTCGTTCATACGATCGAACCCAAATTATCCAAGGGCCAAAATGCTGCCACATGGCAATTTCAAATTTGGGTATAAACAGTATCACATCCTTCTATTAACATAACCCCAAAGGGTTGGCGTATAGGTCAAGGCTTGAGACTTATGCAGTTGCTCATTCCTATGTTTTCAAGTTCAAAGCCTCATAGGTGCTATCAAGTATCAACTCCTTTAGGACCAGTCCATACAGAGCTTTGCTTTGCTTTTAAACGGGCCCCAATTAGTGGACAGTGGGATTGGTCTCCCAAGATAAGTTGAGGTGCGCAAAAGCTGACCCAAACACTAATTATCAAAAAGAAAAAGAAATCCTTCTATTAGCATTATTACAAGCAAAGAACTAAGAATAATGTAGTGCTCAATCTGAATTGTCCATAGCACACAATACATGAGCAAAATACACGGTAGTAATCATGATATCCTTTTAAAAGCACTAATAAACAATAAGAGGATGTATCAGCATGGCTATGCTAATAACCAACAAGGGAATTATATATAGTGCAACAAGATAAGACCAGAGTGTTTGTCAAAAAAGTAGTACTATTAAAATAGAATTCTCTCATTAAGTCTATTCAATAATATGTTCTGGTAACTTGCCCCTTAGTTTTTAGTTCTCGAATTCTTTATGTTGCAGATAGGAATAAAACTTAGTAGTTAAGAAAGGGAAAGTGCTATTGAATAAATTAAAGTATGAACACACAAATTTGCAAGAAATTGTTTGATGCACCCATACAATAATGAGGTTAATATACATCACAGATCAAGTTGAACACATATGCATTTAAGTTTATGTACATCAATTCAGATGAGTTCTGGTTAATATATATATATATATATATATATCTGTATGAGTCGAGATCTTTTCATGTAATAACTTCTCATGTGGTTGCTCATGTGACGTAATACGGGACCAACACTAGTTCATTTGACAATCCAAATAGTTCATATAGTACATCTCAATGTGTTTCCATAAATTAAGTATATCAGAGATCAATAAAATTTTCATCAATCATATTCGTCTGAAGCAAAATAAGCGGTTAGTGTTTGTAAAGACTCGTAATTTTAATTATTTTCCAGGGAATAATGTTGGGGAAATTAGAGGAATGTATTAAAGTGTGATGTGGGGTCAATGTGAGATTAGTATTGAATTTGGGCACTTGTGAAACACATTACAAACACTAGGGGTATGAGTGTGATTGGTGGGGTGTTTATATACTTGGAGGGGGCTGATATGTTGTATGAAACCCACCCCTCTCTTCCCCAATACACTTCGGCTCTCTCTATCTTTCTCTCTCTACTCCTGTTGATACCCCAATCCAGATCGTTGAAATTCTGGGACTTCCCCAAGGATGAAAATGCTTAATGAAAGCATATAAGGCTTGATCAAAAACTTGAGGCCCCCACCAATATTCTCCTAAAAGATTACCAAAACATCCCTTAGAACCCTGGAATGGCCCAAAATCTTAAAACATATACACCTGGATTACTCTCATAGGCACCTGGATTGGTTCCAGACACCTAGAATGAGTCCAGGCGTCTGGATTTCATGATTCCAGGCGCCTACATTCAATCCAGGCACTTGGAATTGCACAATCCAGGTGCCTGGATATCAGCCCAGGTTGAGTGTGGTTTAAGTTGATAGTGGGCGGGAACGATATCTTGGGTGGATTTGTTGCAGAGTCAGTTGAGGAGAGGGTGTGAGGGAAATGATTACCATATAATTTAACCCCTAGGTGACCCCTCACCTTGTAAAAGGTTCAATGTGGCCCATTTTGAGCCCTTAATTTTCTATTTAAACCACCTCTCTCCTCCGTTTTCAGTGGGCTGAAAAACTCATTCTGTACATTACTGTTATGTTGTCAAAACTTCTCCAGAAACTTATTTCTAGTTAACCTCTCTTAAAGTTCTTCCCTTAGAAACCCATGAACCCACTTCTACATCACCTACACTTTTCATATCATACTTTCCTCCACTCAAATTCCATCAAATCCCACATATATTGTCCTTATTAGCATAATACACTCAAGTCCAGTAGCTATATATTCATAAAGCTCATTCAAAAACCCATTTCAAGTCCTTTGATTAAGCTAACAGGTAGATTTCTTTACCAAAATGTTCATATAGGCCCTGAAGGGAACTCAACCAAGTTCTTACTGGTCTTCCATACTAGTGGAGGGTTTAGGAGTGGTCTGAATTACATCAAGAAAGATTCTGTTTTATGCATTAATGCCTAATCCAGACGCCTAGATCAGCTCTTTCCAGGCACCTGCATTGAGTCCAGGCGCTTGGAATCCCTTCATTTGGTCATGGTTTTTGCTTCTTTTACACTTCAATCTATCCATGGTACACCATTTGCATGCATTGAATCTGAGGTTGTTTATATTTCATATTCTGATCCTCATTACTATAACCAAACCAAGTCTTATGTCCCAATCAATTGGGGTTGGCTACAAGAATCTATTTTCTCCATTGAGCTCTGTCAAGTGTTGTTTCATCGCTTAAACCTAGTATACTCAGATCTTTGCGTACTACCGCATCTAATGTCAATTTGGGTCTTCCCCTCCCTTGTGCGTTTCTACCCTATGTTGCACGGATTCGCCATTTTGGGCGAAGGATCCATGCGGACGCGGGTGCAACACGGGTATGGGTACGGGATCCGTACCGGACTCGATCAAAAAAAAAAAGGATACTTCTGACGAAGAAGCAGCAGCAGCAGCAATTGTCGAAGAAGAAGAAGAAGGAGAGAGAGAGAGAGAGAGAGAGAGAGAGAGAAAGAAAGAGAGAGACCTGTCTCCTCCGACGAAGAAGAGCAGCAGCAGTTGTTGGAGTAGATCGGACAAAGTCGCATCTGCTGGAGTAGATCATCGGAGAAGGTCGCAGCTGCTGTAGTAGATCATCAGAGCAGCTGTTGAGTATATCAGAGCATTAGTGGACTGTACGTAGATAGCAGCAGCAGTTGCTCTTGCTGCTGCAGACCAACGAAGAAGACAGAGTCTAGGTTAAGACTTAAGATTGTGTTGTTGGGCTTAAAATAGAATTGGGCTGGGTTTGTATTTGGGCCTTTGGAACTTCTTTAATAAATAGAGAATGTTGGGCTATTAATTGGCATTGGGCCATATCAAGAACAAATCTCCAATTTCAATTGAAATAAATAAAATTTAAACAAGCCAATATTTTACAAAATATTCATATATTTTCTGTAAATGATACATATTTCTATAAATAATAAATAAAAATATATAACTACTCAACGTATCCCCGCACCCGTATCCAAATTTGGGTACATATCCCCGAATCCTCTATTTTCAATTTTGAGGGGTCCGACCCTTGGATATACACCATTATCCGATACACATACCCAAGTCTGTGCAACATAGTTTCTACCCAAAGCTATCATATCCACTCTCTTAACTACTACATCCGCTGACCTACGATAGACATGCTCAAACCACCTTAGCCTATTTTCCTTAACTTCTCCTCTATAGGTGCTACACCTACCACCTCGCAAATTGTTTCATTTTAATCCTATCTCGTCTAGTCTTACCACATATCCACCTCAACATTTTCATTTCCGCTACACTTATCTTGTTCACTTGATGTTTCTTAATAGGTCAGCATTCTGTCCCGTAAAGCATTGCTGGTCTAATGGCAGTTTTATAAAAACATTTCCTCTCAATTTTGTTGGTACCCTCTTATCACACAATACACCAGTAGTGTTTCTCCACTTGAGCCACCCCACTTGGATCCGATGAGTCACATCATCTGCAATCTCTCTATCTTGGCTAATAATAGAGTCTAAATACCTAAAATGGTCCCTCTTTGGTATCTCCTAATCTTGGATCATCACTCTTTCCTCATATGCACTTCTGGTATCACTAAACTTGCAAACTATATACTCAATTTTACTCCTACTTATCTGAAAGCCCTTACACTCTAATGCTTCCCGCCAAATTTCTAATTTAGTATTAACACCACTAGCCGTTTTGTTTACAAGGACAATATCATCTACAAACAACATACACCATGGGATATCCTCCTAAATCTGTCTAGTCAATTTATCCATAACTAACGCGAAAAGGTACGGGCTCAACACTGACACTTGGTGCAATCCTATTGTGATGGGAAATTCACTCATTTCTCCTGCTAGTGATCTAATAACAGTGACGGCACCTTCATACATGTCTCTGACCACGTCAACATTGCCTCTGGTCACTCCTCTCTCCAGAACCCACCATATAATGTCTCTAGGCACCCTATCATAAGTCTTTTCCAGGTCTATGAAAATCATATAGAGATTCTTCTTTGTTGACCTGTGTCTTTCTACCAATCTCCTTAGTAGGTAAATAGCTTTCATAGTTAAGGTGATAATCACACTTTATAAAGAGGTTACATGAGAAACGAGTGTTAATATGGGTCCATATGTCATTTATAAGGTCTATTCATTCAATCCTGAAAGCATTTAGTTAGATTTTTCATGTTATATAAATATATCCAACATTGTTAATGTTCAATACAAGCATATACATTGTATTTTTGGCATAGGTTCATTTCTATTTCACTTGGTTACAAGCACAATCAGATTAAATAGCACTTTACATGCATGAATACAATATATTAGGTTTGAAACATGTCTTATATATTGTATCTCATCGTTGGATCATTAAATAATCATGTTTTTTTCTAGGTTTATGTCAAATAATTAAGATCATATTGAGGTTCACATCACCCATGAAGTCATTAAGTATCATTTTGAATATGTATGAAGGAGGATGGAGTATTACACTATTGGTATGTTGAGGATAATGAGATTTTGAGTTTGTTGTCTGGTGAGCCATCTATACACCTGGATCTGCCTAATCCAGGCACCCAAGTGGTCATCCAGGTGTGATATGTTTGGTTTTTATGATCAATTCTTGGGACATCCTAAGGCAGTTTGGGGGTGATTTAGTGAGGTTTCAGCATTTTATGCACGTGAATCATTTATATATGACATGAGCACAAGCATCCACATTCATTTCATGAATTTTCATTATGTATTTATGTGTTATTGTATGAGTTGATGATCAAAGTCCATTCAAACAACATTTCCAAAATCCTTTAATCATTTAGTAGAGACCGGTAGTTACACCGGGCGTGAGAGGTGCTTTAAATTCCTTCCCCTCGCGTAACCTAGCTCCCGGACCCGAGAAATCTCATTTTGGCGAGACCTGTGAAAATATTTTTCATATCAATGGCAAAAGAGTCATTTTCAAATGGTTTCTCGGGTACGATCCTCAAACCCAGGTGGCGACTCCATTCAACCAACCAAAACCGTTTCCAAACTTCGATTTTCGTGGACTTACTCCGCGGAGTGTTCACAACTCCTCTCCAAACTCTACTCCATTTCTCCACAAGATCTACACTTCCATACCCCATTTCTTCAAGATTCAACCCGATTTCCATCATTGACGCGTAAATTGGAGTCCGGGCATCCTTGGAATCACCTTGGAGGAGCTTGTTTCGGGTTGGGTTTTGCTAGTACAAGCTAGGGCTTTCTCACCTTTCTTCATTGGAGCTAGACCACTGAGGTAGGGGACCTATTTCTACCTACACTAAGTGTATATGGTTTGAATTATTGCATTTTGTTCATCTCTCCCTTTGATTTCTTGTCAAATGTTTACACCTCCATGGATATTGGGTTTGAGCTTGTATGAGTATGATTCTGCACAATTTGTTGGATTGATTTTTGATTGAGTGTTTAGACATGCTACAATGATGTTTGGTTGTGTTTGGAACCCCAACTTTACCATGGACCTACGCCTCACACACTTGGAGCAAAGCTGTCAAAATTTCATCAGAAACCTAGTTGGATCGATTCAACCTTAAGGTTCGATGCAGAACTTACTGGAATTGATTTGTTACCTTTTGGATCGATCCACACTCATCTTGGATCGATCCACACCTGACTTGGATCAATCCAAATCCGTTTGTTCATGCAGATTTTTGACCAAACTTCACGGGCACGCCCCGACTTCGTCCGAACTCCGATTGAGGTGATTCTCAAACCGTTGGAAAGCTTTATGAGTCTACTTTAAAACCCAGGTGATCTTATATTCATAGATTTTTTACTTTGAGAGAAATGTGCCTTTTTCCTATCGGTGTGTTGGGTTTCCTTGAGGTTCATAACTCCATTTTTATGTTCCCTTGCTCTGGGCCTTCATTGGTCTTTCCCAAGCTTCTTGAATCAACCTACAAGGTTTGGTAGCCTATCGTGGTATGACTCATGTTTGCCTTGATCTCTCACGTTCTTGGACACATGTTAATTTAACCATAACCGACACCCACGAGTTCTTTGAACAAAATGGATTAAGTGAATGTTTTGGACACTTGTGAAATGGTACTGGAATACATGAATTGGATTTGGACACTAAATTGAACTTACGAATTGATAAGTGGAAATGTAAATGTGAAATATGTGACACGGGGCCCGAAAGGGTATGCCCGGAGTGACACGGGGCTTTTATGGTATGCTCGGAATGACACGGGGCCTATATGGCATGCCCGGAGAATAAACAAATGATTAAAAAGAATAAGATGTGTATGATAAATGCGAAGGATACTTGGGTTATTTTAGATATTTTGGGTAATTGTGAAGTATTATGAAGTGAAATGTTTTGCGTAAATGATTGTGTTTTGAAGGGACTAAACACACGACACAAAATCTAACAGTTATAAGGAAACTTATGGACATTTTAGTTTCATTAGATCTTTGAAGCATCTCCTAGATACTCTATCATCAAGTTGTTTTATCTTGGTTCATTTTAGCTTCCTCATTCATGCATATCATACCTTCATGTGTACCTTTCATTCTCTATACCCTTAGTGTTGGTAGAAAAGTTTCATACTGGGCTAGTGAGCTCACCCTATCATTTTCAGGTACTCGGCAAAGGACATGAGACGGATGCTTAGATTGTGAATGCATGTCATGAAGATTTTTTTTTTATCATGAAGTTATTCTCACCTTCATACTAAGTATATTTTTGAAAGATGATTCTGTAACTTTAATTCTTCTAAGCTTTTGACTATTTCAATTTATATAATAACTTTAAAACCTTTGTTATTTTTCTATGGGAACGGGTACCTTTGAGTAGAAACTCATTGTACTTTAACTTTGATTTTCTATGGGAAATTGTTGGATTTTGATTGATCCTACGTAGATTTTGTTTGTATTTTGACTTATTAAAAATTGAGGGCGTGACAGTGTTCAACTACCTATTTCTTTAGTGACAAACATGATTCGTTCATATAGATATCGTTGTCCACTTGACTTGATTTTTTGTATAAATGTTAACATCCATCAAAACATACAAAATAAAATGTTCAGAATTATCAAATGGAAGTCCAAAAAAAGATTGTCTAATAAACTTGTAATCTGTCCTGTTTTGTTTTGCATCACATAAGGATATGCATATTGACATATTGACAAATGAAAGAAGGAAAATGATTTTCACATCTCATTTTTATCACCAAACACTTTCTTTTCGTCTTTATTTACCTTGAAATTACAAAATTTTCCTTACCTTGTGAGTCACTTTTCCCATATAAAAGACAATTTGGTACTTCCTCCGTTCCATAATATTGGTCCTCTACAAAACTAAGTACAATTTTCAAATTAAAAAATAACGCATCTATAAAATAATTTTTGGATTTTTTCTGCACCGTTTAAAAGTTTACAATGAGATCTATCAATCAAGATCTATATTGATGAACAAATTATGTTCATAAGTACATTATTTTTTAGTTTAAAAATTACACGTAATTTCGTAGGGGACCAATATTATGGAACGGATGGAGTAATTTCAAGGGTGAATAAAGACAACAAAAAAAAAGGGAGTGTTGGGGTGAGAGGGGTGTGTGAGTCATTTCCCTTGAAAGAATGCCGAAAACTTGTATGTCAAGCAAGTATCGTCACGTGATATTCTTCGGCACATTCAAACCATCCAAACATATTTTGACGGCGGAATTGAGTTTTTCTTGAAAGAATGGGTTGTGAAGATTCTCAATAGAGTGGAAGTAGTAGTACTTGAAACTAACATGATGAACTATTGAAAGCGGAAAGATTCTCAAAATCAACAAGATTTGAGAAATTTCAACTCCTGCAGAGATTTTCTTCCATTCGCAAAGCCCAAAAAAAAAAAAAACCAAAGATACAATGTAAATGAAGAGTCATAAGCGGAAAGATTTCAAAAAATTAGTTTTTTTCAAAAACCGAAATAGGTTATTAGTATCTCATAATGTATTATATGAACACAAAAATTAAGACAGTTTTAAAACAAAACTATGTTAGTGGAACAACTTAGTAGCCGTGAGTGAGCCAGGGAGTGACGGCGAAAAAATGAAAAACCTTCAAACCGATCGTGATCACGATCGTCAATCTACTCCCATCTCCCTCTAAACCCCAAGCCAACCCTAAACAATAACCAAATCATCCCAATTCTGCAATACCAATGAAGATCGCCGAGCCAAAATCAGAATCAAAATCAAGGCACAACACCAGCAAAAGGGTTTCACCGCCTATTGTAATCGACGTCGTTGACGACGACGACGACGAAGTATCACTCGTCTACGCCACACCCGTATCAAGAAACAGCGGCAGCAACCCTAAAAACGCCATCTCAGTGGAGAATTACGCCGATGACCTAGACCTCCACCTTGGTATCACGGCCTCTCTCTTCCCAACAAAACCCAGTTGGAAAAATGCGAAAAAGAAAAGAAGAGTCGTCGACCTCTCTCTCTTTCCAGATGATGAAGTTCATTTGCCCGATTCATCAGGGTTCTTTAAAAACTCCTCGGTGATAGAAATTGGCGAGTCTTCGAATTCGAATTCGGATTCCGAGCCCTCTACTTTCATGTGTGAAATCTGTGTGGACTTGAAGCCTTACAGTGAGTCGTTTAGTATAATGGGTTGCGCTCATTTTTACTGTTCTGATTGTGTGATCAAGTATATAGCTTCAAAGCTACAGGACAATATTACCCAGATACAGTGTCCTGATAGTGGTTGTAAGAAAGGGCTTTTGGAACCGGGGGATTGCAGGTCGATTTTGCCACCTGAGGTGTTTGATAGGTGGGGGAATGCTTTATGTGAGGCTGTGATTCTGGCTTCTGAGAAGTTTTATTGTCCTTATAAGGATTGCTCTGCTCTTTTGATTGATGACAATGGTGGTGGTGGTGGAGGTGGTGGTGGAGGTGGAGGAGGAGGTGGTGGGGGAGAGGTGATTAGGCAGTCTGAGTGTCCAAACTGCAAGAGATTGTTTTGTGTGCAGTGTAAGGTTCCATGGCATGTGGAGTTTGAGTGCGCGGAGTTCCAGGAACTGAACAAGAATGAGAGGGGGGGAGAGGATATGATGTTGATGCACCTTGCTAAGAAGAAGAAGTGGATGAGGTGTCCCAAGTGCAAATATTATGTGGAGAAATCCGATGGTTGCATGTATATGAAATGCAGGTTGGATTTTTCTTCTTTCAATTACTTTCTTTCTTGCTCATTTGTTGGGAATTTATTTATATGATAATCGTCACACATCATAAAGTGACACAGATTGGCATGAATCACTAAAAGCACAAACAGAATTAGTAAAAAGATATAGCATAATCAGAGTTGGGGAAATAGTCTTGAGATTGATAGAATTGCGGCATCCATTGTCCTAAAGTCAGCTTTCACACCTTTTGTGTAGATTTTGATGACTGTCTATGACTCCAAAATAAAACCCCAAAAAAACTCCCAGTTTGTCCCTACTTCACATAATCAGTGAAAGACGGATGTGCTGAGTTTGAATTGGATTGCCCATTACATATACAAAACAGTATAGAGAAGGAAAGAGTATTTCAATCCTTATAAATTGTTGTGAAGTGGCCCTATGTGCATAAGACTCTAAATACCTTTTCACAAGAGTCATGCCCATTAATTTCTGACGGAAGTCTTTTCTTTTAAATTTACAAGTCACACCCTTTAATTAAAAGACATGTATCTTCAGTTAAATATATTTTTTAGATTTTGAGTTTAAACTACATTTTGATAGTTCACATTTCATGCTTGTTTATGGTGTTAAGTTCAGTTGGGTTGCCATTTAGAATAGTCTTTTGTCTGCATGTTTGATAGTCAATGTTCATGTTGTTTGTTTTGTTGAATGAACGAGGTTTTGCCATTGTGTCATGAAATCATCCTTGATGTTAATTTACTATTCCTTTTTTTTTTTCTTCTCATTTCCTCTATTTTCACAATTGATGTTAGTTTACTATTCCATCAGCATGGACTAGTAACGGTTCTTTCATGTTTTCAATTCAAGAGTTATTAACTTCCTTGGGTTAATATTACCATATGTATAGTGCTCAGAACCATATTTTCCCATGAAGGCAACGGTGCACCTTTTGCAAGTTGTACCCATCATTCAAAACAAAGTTTTTAGTATTATTTAATACTCAAAGTTTCCATATTGTAACTTACCTAATTGTCCAGATTTATTTTTCCATGTATTTTAGAGTTCGTACCGTTGAGTGCTAACCAGGATGATACACTTAAGGCCAAAAATGTTGGATTTCCAGTACACTCAGAGACTTCAAGCACATTCACAGATTTCTAATGCACTTTTTCTACATTAACAATCACCCAAAGGTGGTCATTAGTATTTTCCTTTTAGGATTTATATCCCTTTATGATCCTCATGTCAGTTCCGTTCAGTTCTCATTTTGACAACTATGGTTATAATGTACTTGGAGGGACCACTGCTACTTGGTTTAGTTCTGCTGGAGATACACAATTGGATTTTAATTGGAAGTTTGGTGTCTTCTTGACATTGCTGTTCTGGACTCGGCCAAACTTGTGTTAATAGCATGTGTCATGTACTTTTGGTCAAAAATGTGTAGTGTCTAATTGAAATTCTTCTGCCATGTCCTCAGCCAAGAATTTTTTTTCGCTGTGGGAGATTTGCAACTAGAATTGTAGGGGAAGCTTCGCATAGCAATTTAGGCTTTCTGAACTCTGCAAAAGCATCCAGTAATTGCCAGACCCCTAGTTCGTTTGCCATCTTTCTGATTGAGAACATAAAACTAAAATCCGGTGTGAATAATTGAGCTCTCAATGGTATTTTTTTTTTCATTCAAATTTTGTTTTTCCAAGGGAGAAATATAGAATTTAGTGGAAATTTCTTTATATTGTTGTTGATGTAGTTGGTTCATGGTTACCCTTAACCAGCTTGCTTCAGTTTTATGCTAAACCATTTTCATCAATTATGATGATGTACTACTGTCTACTTATACTAAATCATCTACTTGTCCTTCATATACCCTGTTTCCCATTTTGGGGGTTGAATACAGGTGTGGAAATGCTTTCTGTTACCGCTGCGGTGGATCTTCTCTGAGAGGGCATGCATGCCAAAAATGCGGGGGGTAGTCATAGATGCTTTTTGCCCTTCTACTAGTTTAACGCAGAAACAGTTGTATAATTTGGTGCTTATAATTGGAAAGTTAACGCGTTGCATAGATTATTGTATGGAAAATCGAATCATGATGCTAATAAAGTATTATAGTAAACCGAAGTATGGTTTTGGGGCTGCTTGATATGTAAATGGAATAATGCTTTTGTTCATCAGGAAGACAGGATTCTGAGATGTAGGGACATGATTGTCTTCCTCTCAATCTACTGGTGTTCTACTGGCTTTCTTGGGATACTTTCATGCTTTGCTCATGTCCGGAGTTTTGGGACTGTAAGCCCTACCAAATATTGGCTGTGGCATAGACAGCGCTTCTAACACTAGATTTCTGGCCACCGAAACAACCTGCTCTTTCGCAAAGTTGGCCAGCCAGGTTGACAGTGTTGGACCCACCAACCTTGCCGTAGAATTGGCAGTGCTGGCTGTAAAAGAATTGGTGGTTGGATAGTTTCTCTACATCTTGCGCATGATATTGCATAGTATAGTTGATTTCAGTAACCACTGCTGCATTGGATGTAGATTTATTGCCAGTGTTAGAAAGCGAATGAATGTAGCCGTGGCTTTCACTAAATCTTTAATCTTTTAACTCTTCCGGAGGGATCCTTGGGGGTTGCTTCCCTCCATTCCATGCCCAGAAAATCATCATCAGGTAATATTTTGGTAGTGGAAACCCATCATTAGCCTATATATATATATATATAGAAAAAATCTGATCTTGATTTTCTTGTATACAGAGTTACCTGAGAAATATTGTCTGTTGTTTTGTGGTACTGATACGGGTTTTGAGCTATATTGGACCGCTATAAGTGTTTAGATTTTTAACTGAAGTTTCTGGACATTATTTCTGCTAAAGAGATTGCGAAATTTATGTTTTTACTGGTAAAAATGCAACTTTTGAGATTAGTAATAATACAAGTATATGAGTTGATAGTTAATCCCAAAGGGGTTAGTCTGGTAAAGACCCAGAAGCTCGAAGCATCAATGAAAGTCAGGCAGTTGATTGCACTTTAGAACGGCCCGGAAAATAACTAAACATTTTACACATTTATTAGGGGTCCATACACTTTGTCATAGGTCTCACAAAGATATAGTGTTTGATACTACCGCAAGGCTGTATTTCGGGAGCACTAAATAATTAGACCTCCAAAAGTGCTCTATTATCATAGAAAGAAAAACCCTCCATCTCACTTTGGTAGTCCACTACCACATGGTTGTCCTTCGAGAGCACTGAATAATTAGACCTGCACAACTGCTCTATGGCCTCGGATCGTCTGTCCCCTTTTGCTGTCCTCCCTCCCTGTCCCAGTATTCAGCAGTCAACACGTGTCCTATGTCAAAGCTAAACATTCACCCCGTTAACCTTCTGTTAGGACTGATCGTCCTCTCTCTCTCTCTCTCTCTCTCTCTCTCTCTCTCTCTCTCTCTCTCTCTCTCTCTCTCTCTCTCTCTCTCTTAAAACTCCTTCAGAAATGTTTGACTGAAACTATGGTCCGTCAACCACCATCTCGCATCCTCACCTCGACCCACCATTGGAAAATCCTATCTCATATCCTCTCTTAAATCTCATTTGGCTTCTCACAGTATAAATTTGAAATCATCTCATAAATATTCTTGATTCAATTTGGGAAATTGCAGTATCCAACCATAAATGAGTAGATTTACAAAACCAAAAAGATAAGCCACTCATCTAGAAGCAAATCACGGTTTAATTTTTTAAAATACCATGGATTCATATATATACATGTATGTACATGTCTGTGTGTGTGTGTATTTGCAAATATGTGTATGAACACATGTGCATATACATGTATGTATCTATAGAGAGGGACGAAGGAGTAGAGCGAATTCCTATAGACCACCTAAGCGAGGATGCCGGGAGGCAGGGTGGTGGATGCTTGGTGACGACGACAAGGTTTTCACCGGCAAGAGGTGGCACTCTAGGAGTCGTGGGACTGGTGGACAAGAGAGAACAAAGAGATTGTCTTCCGCTTCAAAAAAAAGAGATAACATAGAGTTAACGGGTCTAGTTTGGGATTTTGATGATGGACACGTGGCAACCAATGGATACTGGGAGAGGGAAGGGGAACACCGAACGAGAACAGAAGATCCCACGCCCTGCTCTATGATCATACAAAGAAAAATCATTCATCCCAATTTGATTGTCCACTGTGAAACTACATATAATTTTCAAACTAAAAAATATTGTATTTAACAAAATAAATTTTGAATTTTTTTTACACCATATTAAAGTTTTCTATGAGATCTATTAAACAAGATCCATATTGATATATATATATATATATATATAGAGAGAGAGAGAGAGAGAGAGAGAGGATAAGCTTCAAATAAGGGTCCCTTATTGAAAATACTATGCGGACCTAGCCTTTATTTGTGCTTCCGAACCAAATTTTGACGATCCGAACTGTTCAATGTTTTTAAAATGCATTTTTAAGGGCTTTCGTGATGATTCGTCCAAAAAAAATACTCGTAAGGGCTTCATCCGATCAATTTTTGTTAAAAACACTATATATAACGTTTTTAACCAAAACTGATAGGATGAAGCCCTTACGGGTATTTTTTTGGACGAATCCTCGCGGAAGCCCTTAAAAATGCATTTGAAAAACATTGAACGGTTCGGATCGTCAAAATTTGGCTCGGAAAGGTGAGGTCCACATTTTAACTACAATAAGGGACCCTTATTGAAAGTTTATTTTATATATATATATATATATATAGGGTAAACTTCTAATCCGGACTTTTTATACAAAAAAAAAAAATTTGACGATCCGATCCGTCCAATGTGTTCAGAAGGTGTTTTCAAAGGCCCTCGCGGAAAATTTTCAAAAAAAAAACACCGGGAAGGGCTTGATCCAGCGGTTTTTTAGGGGAAAATATATAAATACGATTTTTCGCAAACCGCTTGGATCAAACCCTTCCGTATTTTTTTTTCAAGATTTCTTGCGAAGACCCTAGAAAACACTTTCTGAACACATTGGACGGATCGGATTTTTCAAAAAAAAATTTGCAACACAAAAAAACCCCATTTTTTCCTTAAATCCGGGAGTGTGGACTAGAAAATCCACCTACTACTATAGTGTGGACTAGAAAATCCACCTATAGTAGGTGGATCTTCTAGTCCACACTCCCGGATTTAAGGAAAAAATGGGGTTTTTTTGTGTTGCAAATTTTTTTTGGAAAATCCGATCCGTCCAATGTGTTTAGAAAGTGTTTTCTAGGGTCCCCACAAGAAATCTTGAAAAAAAAATACCGGGAAGGGCTTGATCCAAGCGGTTTTAAAAATCGTATTTATATATTTTTTTAAAAACCGCTGGATCAACCTCTTTTTTTTTTTTTTTTTGAAAATTTTCCGCGAGGGCCCTTGAAAACACCTTCTGAACACATTGGATGGATCAGATCGTCAAAAAAAATTTGTATAAAAAGTCCAGAAATTAAAAGTCCAGATTAGAAATTTACCCCATATATATATATAAGAATAAAGGTTCTAATATTTAAGCTAGTCAAATTTACAAATAAGAACAAAGGCTTTGTTCTTATATTCAAGCTAGTCAAATTTACACACACACACACACACACACACACACACACACACACACACACACAGATATATATATATATATATAGAGAGAGAGAGAGAGAGTAAGCTTCCTATCCAAACCCAAAATCCGGACCTACCGTCCGAACCTTCACCTTCCCAGTTTTTTTGAAAATCCGAACCGTTATATGTGTTCAAAACGTGTTTTTAAGGTCCAACGCGAGGATTTGGCAAAAAAATACCTGAAAGGGCTTGATCGGGGCAATTTTTCATAAAAACGCTATATTAGCATTTTATCAAAAACTACTCCGATCAAGCCCTTCCGAGTATTTGTTTTTGCCAAATTCTCGCGTTGGACCTTAAAAACACGTTTTGAACACATCTAACGGTTCGGATTTTCAAAAAAAAATTGGGAAGGTGGAGGTCCGGACGGTAACAGAATCCGGGAGTTTGGAGGTGAAGTTTGGTATATATATATATACAGTGAGCTTCCCATTAGCACTCCTTGATGGGCTTCCCATCAGGGAGCCCTCTAATTCTCCTATTTCCCGATCAAATTTTCATAATCCGAACCGTCCAATGTGTTTAAAAGGTGTTTTTAATGGCCCATGAAATCGGTGAAAAAAAAAGGGGAAGGGCTTGATCCGTCGGTTTTAATAAAAATGCATATATATAGTTTTTATCGAAAACTGA
This sequence comes from Vaccinium macrocarpon, assembly GCA_022606695.1. Classification (NCBI taxonomy): domain Eukaryota; kingdom Viridiplantae; phylum Streptophyta; class Magnoliopsida; order Ericales; family Ericaceae; genus Vaccinium; species Vaccinium macrocarpon. Next base: position 17,292,073 of record CM040176.1, read on the forward strand.
TCGGATCAAACCCTTCCCGGTATTTTTTTTCACTGATTTCTCACGGGGACCCTTAAAAACACCTTTTAAACACATTGGACGGTTCGGATTATGAAAATTTGATCGGGAAATAGGAGTCCCTGATGGGAAGCCCATCAGGTATACCTGATGGGAAAAATTTCGTATATATATATATTTGTAAATTTGACTAGCTTAAATATAAGAACCTTTGTTCTTATATATATACCATCAGCTTCTTAAATGGGCTCGCGTGTTTGAACAGTATCTGGACCAAACAATCTCAGCCGTTGGAACAAATCCAACGGCCCAGGCTGACTCACGGATTAAGTTGACCCCTTTGATTAAGCTGGACCCTTTAAGGGTCAAAGGTCACCCAACAAAAGTCCTAACTTTAACCTTCCGTCATTTTTCACGTCTTCCTCTGGAGAGAGAGGAGAGAGGCGATCTGAGACAGCCACACAAACGAAGAAGAAGAACACCAACAATGGAGGCGTAAATCGACACCAAGAAGAAGACGAACCCAACAATGGAGCCCTAAACCGTGACCCCAACAGTGGAGCCCTAAACCGCGACCCACGAGATCTCGTTCCATACCGCGACCCACCGCGACACCCCACGTCGGCCTTTGTCCACTCTTTCTCACCAGCATACCCCAGGTATCAAGCTTGTATTACCATTTTATACTATGCTAAGTTGTAAGTTTTCTGTCAGATTTGTGATCTCTATTTACGTATTCAAGACCTTGGCTAGCTACTCTTAGTTTTGGACGAGAATGCTAGTCAACTATTGTATCTGTTGCATCCTATTCCACCCTTCCATTTTTTCCCCATGAACCGCTAATCTTATTGGTCTCCATGGTCCTCTTTTGATGTGAACTGAGAGTTTTTAAAACCTTGATTCTACTTAGTACTGAGGATGATACTATTTGAAATAACAACATTGCAAGATAAAGTGATACCATTAGCTGGTTGAGCAAGATTCTGTGGGGTTGTTAAATAAAATAAGAAGCCCTTGGTTAAGCCAATTCAAGTATATTCAGTATTATATTTCGTCCTCAAAGAAACAAAATTCAGAATGAATACTAATGCTAGATACGAGCTCATGAATTCCTCATTGTTATTCCTTTTTTCACCCTACCTCCTGGGGTTATTAAATACTTTGAGGAATCCGACTCGCTTCCTAACATATGTGCGTGTTCAATGACTACAAATTTTCGGCTCTGTTGATTTATATACATACATATCTCAATTTTATTTGTCTAGCTGTTGGAATTTATCCATCTAATTCTAACACATTTGATTAAGTGGCATACTCAGTTTACTTTGAGCATATCTATATCTAGTAATATTTCTCTCTTCATGGCAGATCAATTTTTAGGTTCACACACATTAATGACAAGTATTACCATAGTAGGATAGCTAGATTTCCAACGGCAAGAGTGTGGGTTTTGTTCGTGAATCCCCAGTTTTCACTTCACTTTAAAAGCACGTCCTGTTAGATAATTAGGCATGGGAATGGTTCTGTGCTACTTCTATGCATGTTTACGTGGGCATTGTTTGGATCAAATTTTATGATTTTCTAGTGAGACCAGAATGTTAATCTGTATTAGCTGTGAGTGCAGTTCTTTCGATCAAATGCTGTGCATTCCTCTAAAACTACTAACATGGTAGAATGCCTATTACCTGTAAAACAATGCATCTTCTTATTTGGATTTTCACCCTTTGACAATGTATTCTGTCAGAACAGATGGATAATTGTGTTCTAATGGCTGCCTGGATTCTGATTTTTATCATTTTGCTTGTACTTACTGTCTATCTTATATTTTATGATCCTATTGATTTACTTTACATTGCAGCAGTTTATTGCTTTACTTGAAGAGCACCCTAAGCTACTCCTATCCAAAGCAAGTATTACACATCGTGGGAAGAGGTGCAAGTATCTATTGTACTTTACTTTCTTAATTTGTTGATTGGTTATTTTTAGCTAATGTTTTGTCATTTGCTTTTCAGGATGAAATCCTTGGAAGAGGTGCAAGTATCATCTGTTGCTTCTGCCCCAATGGTACACATTCCTCATGTATAGAGGAAGTTGAGACCTAAAATGAAGCAACACTTTGAAAGTTTAGATGATGCTCACGAGTTTTACAACAATTATGCCATAGCTACTGGATTTGGGACGAGAAAAAATTCTAGCAAGATCAAGGGCAAAACTGAAGTAGTTAGAAAAGAGTACGTGTGCTTTAAACAAGGGTCGAGGAAGATAGGTCAACAAAGTTCTGAACCCACAATACGGAAAAGGGGGATAGTTAGAGAGGGTTGTGGTGCAAAGCTCACGGTTGTAAAATATTACAAGGCAGGGAAGGGGTTTATTGTAAGCCAATTTGTGGAGGGCCATAACCATCCTCTTGCGACGCCTAGGAAGGTGCATTTTTTGTGTTCTCATCGCAAAATTTCAGCTGCCAAGAGAGCCTTAGCAGAACAATTTGGTCTTGCAAATGTGCCACCGTCACAACAAATGAGTTTATTAGAGATGGCATCTGGGGGTTTTCAGAATGTTGGATTTTTACGACAAGATCTATATAATGTTGCAAGGGACAAGAGGAAAGAGTTAAATGGACTTGATGTAGAGTTGTAGCATGAGAATTTTCGGCTTAAACAAGAAAAGAATCCTTTTAAGTTTAAATTTCACCTAGATGGTGAGGGGAGGATGAAACATTGTTTTTGGGCCAACGCAACGATGAGAGACTCTTACCAATATTTTGGAGATGCCGTGGTGTTTGATTCAACCTACAACACAAACCGATATAAGTTGATCTTTACACCAATAGTTGGGGTTAATCACCACGGTCAGACAACTCTCTTTGGGTGTGCATTCTTGAATGATGAAAAAAGTGAATCATTCCAATAGCTGTTCGAGGAATGGTTGAAGGTAATGCCAAGGGGGCCGCCCAAAATGATCATAACTAATCAGTGTCCAGCCATGATAAAAGCATTTTCTATTGTTTTTCCCAATATGCAGCACAGGTATTGCATTTGGCACATCACAAGTAAATTTTCAGAAAAATTAGGTGCCATTCAGTATGCACAACATTACGACCAGTTGAAGGATTGTATATGGAATTCTGAGAGCCCAACAGAGTTTGAAGCAAGGTGGAAAGAGGTAGTAGCAAAAGTCAACTTGTCGTCCAATGAGTGGTTACAAGAATTGTATGAAATTCGTGATAGATGGGTTCCCGCATTTGTCAAACACATTTTATAACTCCATTTATGTAGTCTTTTTAAGTGCTACACAAAATATATGTACTTGTTTGTACTTTTCTGGAATTATGTATTCTGGCTAGTCTTTTGAGGTTCCCATACTTGAACCAACACCCGCTTTCTTTTTACTCTTGTGTTTGTATTTGGAATTATGTAGTTTGGAATTCTTCTTTGTGTTTGTGGATTTGAATTATGCACGTTTTGCACCTCTTTCTTCTTTGTACATGTGTTTATTTGGATTAGCTCACATTTGTTCTTTGTTGTTAATGTGTTTTGTGACTGGATTTATATTTAAGATGTTTGGTAAGTTGCGTAGGGAAGGTGGTTTGAGCAATTAGCTACTGTGTTTGCTGCTACTGTACTATGGCAAGCCATAATTCAGTTTTTGTATGCAGCTTATGTTGCAGCCGTGGCTACTGGAAATTTACCCTTCCTATTTTTAAATTGTGCCTACTGCATTTTACAAAATTCTGGGTTGTTGTTCTAGTCTTTTGGAATGTTGTTGTTCTAGTCTCTCTGTCCCTCTTTCACTCTGTGTTGCGGGAGTTTGGTGATGTTTGGTAAGTTGCGTAGGGAAGGTGGTTTGAGCAATTAGCTACTGTGTTTGCTGCTACTGTACTATGGCAAGCCATAATGCAGTTTTTGTATGCAGCTTATGTTGCAGCCGTGGCTACTGGAAATTTACCCTTCCTATTTTTAAATTGTGCCTACTGCATTTTACAAAATTCTGGGTTGTTGTTCTAGTCTTTTGGAATGTTGTTGTTCTAGTCTCTCTGTCCCTCTTTCTCTCTGTGTTGCGGAAGTTTGGTGATTGAGCAGGTGTGCCTGTATGTGTGCTCATGCAATTTGTAGATATTTGGTTATAATGGTTGTCTTATTTATTAAGTTAGCTTAGTAATTATAAGGTTTAGTGAGAGCAACAATATTTTTCAGGCTTGTCAATTTCCAAGTATCGCAAAGTTGTAGGATCCCGTTTAAAATTGTCATTGCGTGACACCATGACAACTAATGTGGTCGTGGACAATCTTCCAAAAGAAATCAAATGCCAGTGTGTAAAACACCATGACAACTACTGTGTTCGTGGACAATCTTCCAAAAGAAATCAGAAAAATTTGGTTATATAAATTTCTTCTCCAGCTTAGGGAGGGTAATGGACTGCTTCATTCCAGATTCAGATGCTAATGCAGCAGTTGCAAATTTAAATGGTATATATGGATTTGGAACCATATTGATCTCAACACAAACTTGGAAAGTTTTGAGTTTTGGAATCGAATAGCAAAAACACCTATTCAAACACGGAAAGCTAAAATGACATTAAGGAGAAGAGGGCCAACAGAGCACTCAAGCCTATGCACCAGTCAAGCAGCAAGTTTTGAAGAAATGGGTAGTCAAGAGAAACAATCAGAATAACGGGATCAATAAAACTAAGGCATTATACTATGAAGGTAGTGCTAAGTGATTGTCACCGTTCTTCCAATTGTACAAGTAATACATACACAAACTCACAAAACCACAAATCCATACTTTCCACTTTGATGTTCCCCTATTGGCCACTTTCAATTTTTCAATTTCTTTTTGCATTGCATCAATCTTCATCTTCATTGCATTTGTTTCATTCTGAATTTCATCATTTTTCTTCAAAGGGGTCAAACTACTCTCAGCTTGTTCACTGGCCTTCCCAACCTCTCTCACATTCCAAATCTTCATTGGCCTCAAGATCCCTTCTTTTCTGGCATCGGCGAGGGGTCATACCAACAAAAAAATCTGCAATGTTCTTCATCATTCTTCAAAAGAAAAAAGAAAAAAGAAAAAAGCAAAAAAGAAATCAGAAAAAACAGAAAAACATAAAAGAAATACATGGTTCATTAAAAAAACCTAAACAAGGGAAAAAAAAAAAAAAAAGTAGAGATACATTAGGTTCATGTAAAAGATTACCATGTAGTTGGAACACCCAAAGAATCTCCGGCCTGGGTTCGCTTTGGATTTTGACTTACGCAGTGGTGCTCTTTCTCCGCAAAAGCACATAATCCCAAAATCTATGTCATCTCCGCAATAACTTCCTTCCAATTCTATCTATTGGGGAGAGATTGCAAGGGAATAATGTATAACACACACACATAACAAGTAATACAAGCAAACTCTTAATACAAGGAGCAGTGCTACAAATAAAGATATAGGGGTACAAATCTAGATTCAAAAATTTAAACACAAATGTATCCACAACCGATGCATACAATTTGCACAAGGCTCCAATAGTTTGTGATTGGCACTAAAATTAAAGTGACCCCATCCAGTGAAATGGACAAATATCACCCAACAAACAGATAACCCAATAACAACCATCCTCAAAAAAATTCCAACTAGTAACGACTAGTAACACAGTTGTATTTCCAACATATATAAAGTGCATATATAACTTTTGTGAGTTCAATCAAGAGAATTAAAACTAGAACCCGATGCATGACATGGAAATAGATACAGTTACTGCAGAAAGGAATTGCAACAGTGGTTATTAAAATTGAAACTACGTACTAAGGCGGTGTACATTAATAGGAACCATTTTTCATATAGTTTGTCCGTTCATTAAAACAAGCTAACTTACATGAAAACTGAACTCTGGCCTCAAGCCACAAACCAAAGTCACCCATCCAAAACGTTGAACCCCAACAAATGGGCATCACCGAAACCAACGCCAAACAAAACCATAAACGTCAAGCCGAACTCCAATGGGAACCATTAACACACAACACGTCATGCAACTGAAAAGAAACAACATCCAACGAGCACAACATTGACAAAGATCGGGACCATAGCAAAACTCAAAGGAAAAAATTGATCATAAACGTTACAGCAACCCCAAACGGGAAAAGGGAGGAGAAAGAGACGATCGAACGAAAAAAGGGAATACTGGAGAGGGGAGGCTAATCCGATTGAGGAAAAAAAAGTGAAGGGAAAGATCGGAGCGGGGTTTCAATCAGATTAGACAGAGAGAGGGAATATAGGAGAGGGGAGGCTAATCCGACACTAGTTAGACCATAACATGCATCAACACTAGAGCCTAAGCTCACACAGATTGGACAAAGCCAAAAATACATAAAAAAACATTGATAAACACACATGACAAAGCCAGAAAATAAGCGTAACCAACTATGAACAATACTGGCTCCGCAACACCGACCCATGGGCTGTTCCAATAGCCCAATTCAGTTACAATGATTCGATTGAAAAAGATACAGAAGGCCATAAATTCGAGGGCCCCAATCTTCTTCTTGAACAAGAAGTTGTCTATGAAAGCAAGCGTTTAGAAAAAAATTATAAAAAAGAATTTAATCGCCAGATCATTGGATCACAAAGCTGCATATGTATCTATAATGAATGCACAAAAACATAAGTAAATACCCTTCAGTTTGCTAAAACGCAATAAAGAAACCGACTCATCCAAAACTATGAGTAGCTAGCCAAGGTCTTGAATACGTAAATAGAGATCACAAATCTGACAGAAAAGTTACAACTTAGCATAGTATAAAATGGTAATACAAGCTTGATACCTGGGGTATGCTGGTGAGAAAGAGTGGACAGAGGCCAACGTGGGGTGACGCGGTGGGTCGCGGTATGGAACGAGATCTCGTGGGTGGCGATTTAGGGCTCCACTGCTGGGGTCGCGGTTTAGGGCTCCATTGTTGGGTTCGTCTTCTTCTTGGTGTCGATTTACGCCTCCATTGTTGGTCTTCTTCTTCTTCGTTTGTGTGGTTGTCTCAGATCGCCTCTCTCCTCTCTCTCCAGAGGAAGACGTGAAAAATGAGGGAAGGTTAAAGTTAGGGCTTTTGTTGGGTGACCCTTGACCCTTAAAGGGTCCAGCTTAATCAAAAGGGTCAACTTAATCCGTGAGTCAGCCTAGGCAGTTGGATTTGCTCCAACGGCTGAGATTATTTGGTCCGGATACTGTTCAAACACGCGAGCCCGTTTAAGAAGCTGATGGTATATATATATATAGTCCACTTCCGGTCCAAACTCTCTTATTTTGTTAAGTTCCAGACCTCATTGATCTCGATCGAATTTCAACAATCCAAACCGTCCAATGTGTTTAAAAGGTGTTTTTTAGGGTCTCCGCGAGAAATCATCAAAAAAAATATACCAGGAAGGGCTTGATCTGATCCGTTTTCACAAAAATGGTATATGTACAGTTTTGTGAAAATGGCTCGGATCAAGCCCTTTTCGGTTTTTTTTTTTTTTATGATTTCTCGCGGAAACCCTAAAAAACACCTTTTAAACACATTGGACGGTTCGGATCGTCAAAATTCGATCTGGATCAATGAGGTCCGGAACTTAACAAAATCCGGGAGTTTGGACCGGAAGCTTGGTGTATATATATATATATATATATAATGGATCAACTTCTAATGAGGGATCCCTCATTTTATTTAAAATGAGCACCTCATGCTTCCCGACCAAATTTCGACGATCCGAACCGTTAGATGTGTTTAAAATGTGTTTTTAAGGTCCACGGCGAGAATTTGTCCAAAAAAAATACCTGCAAGGGCTTCATCTGATTATTTTTTGTTAAAAACGCTATATATAACGTTTTTAACAAAAACTAATCGGATGAAGCCCTTGCGGGTATTTTTTTGGACGAATCTTCGCGGTGAACCTTAAAAACACATTTTAAACACATCTAACGGTTCAGATTGTCAAAATTTAGTTCGGAAAGTGGAAAAATTGCTTGGTTCTCATTTTATTTAAAATGAGGGATCCGTCATTAGAAGTTGATCCATAATATATATATATATATATATATATATATATATATATAATATCTATTAAACGTGTTTATTTTTATATTTGTTTATGAAAGTATAGCCTTCTCATACCAGGGTACAATCATTTGGCTACACTCTAAGATCCACTAGTGTAAAGTTGCTTTATATGGAGTATGTGTTTGTAATGAAGTTTCATTTGTTGATTAAAAAAAAAAAAAGTTTCATTTGGAGATAGTCTTCAATACCCACTATGAATATCTCAAGGTTCAAGTCAAGTGGTAGGGTTACTGGGGATGGAATATGTTCCCATTTGACACTTTGTAACCAAATTAATGATTCATTTATGTATCCGCATAAAGAAAGTAGAAAGTAGAATTTAATTTATTGGAGGATCCACTTAAAACACTCCCTTTCAACCCTGAGGGTTTAGCTTGGTAGTCAAGGCCAAGATTTTACGATTCGCTCACTCTCAGGTTTAAGGTTTGAAACCTCTTCAGTGATAACTCATTGAGAATTAGTCCATACAGATCTTCAGTCTGCCTTTAACGTTTAAAAGGGATCCCGTTAGAAGACGTGGGATTAATCTCCCATAATTAGTCGAGATGCGCGTAAAGAAGGAGCTTTCAAGTTATACTCTCTCCGTCCCAAATTATTGTTCATTCTTTTCTTTTTTGGCTGTCGCAAACTATAAGACCAATTTAAAAAGTTTTTTAAAAAATTGGAATTTCTTTCTCTTTTTTAAAGAACACGTAAAAAAATTGAACTTTCAAAACAGAAACAACAATTTAGAACGGAGGGAGAGAGTATACGTATGTATGATAGACGTGCACGTAATTTTGTGTTAAGAGTTGGCGAGTCCGAGTCACGAGGGTAAAGAAAGAAAGGAAAAAGGACAAGTTCCTGTTGGTTTTGTCTTTCATGGTCCAAGACACGTTTTTGTTCACGCATGTCTCACGGTTTCACATATGGACACCCCCACTTGCATTGCTAGTCTTTTTATGGGATTTTATCTACACCACTCCTTTTTTAATGAAAATCTCAACAATCAATCAAACACGGGGTAGCTGTCTTAAATATGTCGGGCAGGGACACTTTTTTGTTAGAAAATATTATTTGCTCCTTTATTTTTATTTTATTTTATTGGCAGGGACACTTACAAAAAGAATTTCAATCTGTTGAAAAATCGATATTTTTATTTTTGACAGCTAAAAGAGAAATTTTTTTTTATTTTTGAAAAATCGATTTCCTTTTTAAGAAGAAAGGGCAAGAGAAAAAGAGAAAAAAAAATTTATTTTTGAAAAATCAATTTCCTTTTTAAGTTAGTGCTAATGAATTTCTGTTGAGTTTGATTTTAATTTCCTTCTAAATATCCTAATTACGAGAGAATATTCCTTGTCAATTTTACGTATTGACGAAACTTCGAATTAAAGTCTTTAGCTTAAAAGTTCGATTCTTTATAATCAATCTACGAGGTAGACGATATACTTGTGTATCTTTTACTTATATAATGTAGATTTTATGTCTCATTTCGAAATCATATATATGATTGGTTATCTTCTATTTTTGCTCTTTTTAAGCGAGGGATTTAGTTGGTTGAATTTTGTGGCAAGAAATAAACTAATATAGTAAAAAACATGATTCAAAATTCCAAATCCAAGAGGTTTGTGGATCATGTGTTATGGTAATAAATTAAAGATAGACCAACTGTAATCTTTTTAGATCAATTAATTATAAAAGAGCTTGAGAAGAGGAGTGAATAGAACTCATTAATGAGGGTGCGAGAGACATCATTCATCAATGTGCTAGGTTTTAAGTAGCAAGCAGATCAAATTCCCTTTCCCTTCTGAGAGAAAAATCAATTTCCTTAATTTTACTTACTTGTAAATTTCTGTGGAGCTTAGTTGGTTTTAATCGCGGCATTTTTATGTACTGGTGAAACTTTGAAATAAAATCTCAAACAATCTACTAATCGCGATATAAATCATGGCAAGTCTTAAAGTTGTCTTTAAAAAACTTTTAAATTGAAATTCTTTATCTTCACATTATATACGAGCCTTTTACTTATGGAAATGGACTTATCTCATTGCGAGAGAGTACGAGATTTGAACACAAAAATTATAGGATTGCGTCTATTTTGTCCAAGGATATGTTTTAGCTCCTTTTAAGACACTTGACGTTTTCAAAAAATTAAATTAAAGGATTGGTTACCTCAATTTTGTTAGTATTGCTCTTTTTTTTAGCCAATAGTATTGCTCTTTATAACTGAGAGATTTAGTAGTTGGATGAATTAACTAGTAGAGTATTTGTCAATTATTTTCATAATGATGTTAACCCCTAAAAATTGTTTGTAATGATTAACAGCATCCTTATCTGGAGTACCAAAATTTTCATCAAATTTAACTTCAAAAACACATTTTATAAATTAGCAAATTGCTTTATCAAAAATTAACAAAATGACTTTCTATTTCAATTTTACTATATTAAACTATTCCCCTCAAATCTAAAAAATAAAAATAAATAAAAAAACCTCCCTAAAAAGTCATCTCCCCGTCAGTGTTTCGATACAAAAAAGGAGTAGACCCTGCCATTAAAATTTCTCCCCCCACACACAAGTCTCCACGTGGTATGACCCCCTCTCTCTCTTCTGAGGAGCTGCCACCCGGGACAAAAGCAACCAAAAAAAAAATAAGAGGTGCGTGAACAGTGACGCACCAAATTTGGTACGGCCCTATAGCAAAAGTAATTGGATGAGGTAAAGCAGAGGGACTGATTTTGATTAGTTTTTTGGAATTTGACTCTCCACTTTAAAGGATGCCCCAAGATATGGATAGATATAGTGTGATAGTAGTACTATAAGATTTAAAAGTTGAATAGTACTCAGCTATGAACATCTATCTACTATCCTAACATCAAACAGTTTTGTTAAGTTTGCAAGTTGGTTTGGATATTGGATTATTTAAATAATAAAAAAAACAATTTCATCGGTCCAAATTCTTTACCTTAGGGGTGACCGCATGGAAAAGCCAAAAAGAATTTGACCAATCTAACTACCAAACCCAATACCTTTACAAAACTATACTGGCCGTGTTCGTTTGAGAGTTTTGAGCTGATTTTGGCTCTGTTTTAATTTTACTTACATCATCATTTTTTTTTATCTCTCTCCACTTATTACACCTTACATCATCAAAACTAAACAAGACCACTACTTCTTGATACCCACAATGACAAGGAAACATACAGAGAAAATAAAATAGCATTGGGTTCCACATGCAACACACCATTGTCTAAACAAAACCAAAGAAAAACTATACACCCAATGCATAACAAACCTAAAACTATTGTCCCTCGTGTTGCCCGCACAAAACGTACAGAAAAAAAAAAACAGGCATTTGTTCCATGTGCACCAAATGGAGTACTCCCTCAGTTCCAGAATTTGTTTCGAATTTTCTTATAAAAAAAAATTTGTAAAATATCAACTCAGTCAAATATCGATAAGAGCTTAATTAGGGGTGGTTTGGGTAAATTGAAAAAAATAGTTTTTTGGTTTTTTTGGTTTTGTCCTTATTCAATTTTTTTTTGCATTTGTTGGTTTTCGATCAATTTTTTGTGGATTCTTGACTTGTCTCGACAAGAGGAATCTAAAAATTATAAAATTATTAACCTCCATGAAAATTGTGAATAAAGACGAAAAATAATCCAAAAAACCGGTTTTTTGGAATATTTTTCGTCTTTATTCACAACTTTAAGTTTGGCTAATAATTTTATACTTTTTAGATTCCTCTCATCGAGACAAGCCAAGAAACCACAAAAAATCAACCGAAAACTTACAAATGCAAAAAAAAAAAAAAAAATTGAATAAGGACAAAACCAAAAAATTATTTTTTTCAATTCACCCAAACCAATCCTTAATTTCATGTCAAAGATTGGATGTTCCAAAATAACAGTGCCTCAAGAAAGAGGGGGAAAAAACGTCGTTTTGCCCTTTTCAAGGAACTCAGAAGACAATTGTAGAAGTCTGCAGTCTATAAAAACACAATCATCTTCGTAAGGTTTCAATCAGCCATAACCATTCATAAGTAGAAAACAAGTCAGAGAAGCTGATACTCAAACAACCCTGAAATCCATGAGCACCGAAAAAGAAAAAAAAAAACCACATTCTCCCAGCCCATATTACAGAAATCATCAAAAACTTTACTCAAAAAAAGCTGCCAAAAGGAATTAAAAAGTCTGAACTGAACATAATAATTTTGCTTCCTGAGGTTGAAATATAAACCATAAATATTCATTATGAGTAGCGGAAGGGACACAAGAAAACATGACAGAAACCAAAGTTATTACAGAGAGAGCAGATGGCATATTACTAATTATTACCACTAGGCACTAACTGATACTATGAACAAGCTGCCAGAAATTCATAGACTTCTTCAATATACATAGCAGGAGTGAACTAGACAATGATCAGAACACCAAAAGTAAGAAGAAGAAGAAGAAAAAAGCTAGAATTCTTCCCCCCAGCTCTTTTCATATTCAAAAATCCTCAAAACTCAAAAACTATACTTAAACAAGATCAATTCGATACACATTTTAACAAAATGCACTATCGGGCATTGGCTATTTTAGCAGACAAGGCTTCCCTAAGCTGCTCTTGCCTGTACAACCTACTCCCCATTTTCACCGTCGCTTGTTGTATCATCAATTCATTCACAACGGACACACTCGCGTGGTGCACATCCAGATCCAACTCCTTCAACGCCGACATCAGTCTAGCCGCCGGGTGGTTCTTTTTATTGGATTGGATTCTAATCATCGCGTCCCACCCGATTATCTTCACGTCAATCTCCACATCCACCAACTTCGTCCCGTTATGGTGGTGGTTTGACATTTTCAAGTCATGGTGATCAGGTGGGGGTGGTCCTTTACTAGCCAATTCCTTCTTCATTCCCTCCATTTGGTTCCTCATCTCCTCCTTATCCGATTCCGAAGCTTGTAGCTTCGATTTCAGCTCGTTGATATACGCAATCGCATCACCAAGTAATGAAGCTTTATCCATTTTCGAAACATTAGGAACAACCGCCCTAAGCGAGTAAAATCTCTGGTTCAACTTCTCCCTCCTCTGCCTCTCTGCCTCCACGTGATTCAACGGCTCTTCTCTCCCGTTTGCTGGTTTCCTACCTCTCTTTCGCGGCTTCTTCTCCGGATCCACCACTCTACTACTATCCACCTCCCGAACCACCGACGCTTCTAGATCTGACTGGTCCGAATCTCCCCCGCTCGATTTCACCACCCCTGAAGAGGCTAAAATCACACCAGAAGTAAACGAAAGCATCCCATCTTCATTACTCCCACGTGAAGCGGGTGATTTCTTTTTCTTCTTACTATTACTATCATCTTCAACCCCAAATTGGGACTGACCCGAAAACAGATTCCCATTCCCGTTAGCAATTGTAGTACTGCTAATACTCCTCTTACTCTCCCCAAAATTCAGTAACTCACCCGATTCCGGTTTACACGAGTTCGAATTCCCTCCCCTCCTGACATCATTCCCCGATGAGAAATTCAATTCCCTAGAAAAGAAACTCTGTGACTGAATTTGATGATGTTGTTGTTGTGGGTTTGAGCTTGGATTTTCAGTCAGAGTACTACTAGAACCAAAGGTGGGTTGCTTCGACAAATGGGGAATATTATTGCTATTAGTATTAGTAGAAGAAGGAATAGCAGTAGTAATTGAGGGAGTTATGTTGAGCTCTACTACGGCAGAGGAGGAAGGATCGTCGGCTAAGTAAAACGACGACGGGTCGGTGTCCACGTGATCAGCCGGTATAGTCCACGACCCCATATCAGTATCAGTGAAATTGAACAAAAACCTAACCTTGTTCATCAGATCCGAGGTCTGGTAAATCAGTTCAGTCGAACCCAACTCGACGACGCCGTTCGCTGAGGGTATACAGACCATGGTCTGCAACCCGAACACCTGACCCTGTCGAGCCCTCTCGCAGTGAGAACCCGCGAGGCGTTCTGCTCCGGCGACCCAAATCGGAGACGAACTGTACATGGCCTGGCCCGGTAGCCCGGACCCGGTTCCGAACGACTGGGTCATCGATACGAGAAAGAACCACTCGGTGTCTGTGACTTCCTCGTCGACGGTGTCGTTTTCCGGAGACGCGCCTGAGATTAGAGAGTTGAGCTCGCGCAGGACTTTTTTACGGTGGGCTTGTTCTTCGGCCGATGACGAAAGCGATGATGTGGCTTTGCGCTTTCCTTTGTCTTCTTCGCCCTTGTAGTAGCCGTCGCCCCAGCAGAGGGTGGAGTCGGCTGGGGAGTTGGATTGCCAGAAGATGGCGTAGGTCCAGGGTTCTCTGGCGCCATCGATTAGGGTTTGTAGTCGTTGCTGGAGGGGGTCTTGGTTGAAGAGAGCGATTGATTGTGGTTGTTGTTGCTGTGGAGGCGGCTGTTGTGGTTGTGGTGGGAGTGATGTTGAGGCTGACGACGACGGCGGCGGTGGCCAGAAAGAGGTCAGATCTGAAGTCATGAAGGCGTCCATCATCGAACTGTTGTCGTCTGTCCACATGTTCATCGATGATAACCGGAAATCCGTCATCCCATACAAGGGTAACGAGGTCTCCAGGTTGAAAAGAGTGAAATTCTAGAGAGAGAGAGAGAGAGAGAGAGAGATTCAGCTGACTGGTATTGGGTTTTGAGTTCCGAAGGATGAGGAGAGAGAGGGAGAGGGCGGCTATGGGCCGGGAAGAAGGGATTGGGTGGGATGAGAGAGAGATAAGAGAGAGAGGAAGGTGGAGGTGACGACAATTTCGGTCACATTTGGGTTTGGAGATTTATTTGGATTGCATTTGAGCTGAATTTTGGTGGGCGAGTAGTTTTTTGAAGAGAGAGGAAGCGAGTAGAAAAAGAAGAGGGCGCCTTCCAGGAAGGAAGGGCTTCGCGCGGTTTACTCGGCGGCTTTGACTGTTAAAACCGGCGCGCTTTAGAACTAGCTTGAGGAGTAAATTATTCGGTGAACTTAAGGAGTATGAGTATTATTTAGTGAACATCATCTACTAAACTATTACAAATATTAAATGAAAATTAAGAGCAGCAACTAATCTCCCATTTGGACAGCTGAAGAAATGATTTTCACATCATAAATGCTAAAAAAAACAATGATACTGTGGCGGAGTCAGAATTTTAGACAAATGAGGATTGACTTAATAATAACAATTTTCAACCAAAAATGTAATCAGCAGATAGCATGGTACATTACTATCTCGTTCTATTACAACCGGATAAATTGGTAAGTAATTATATGTCCACAATATGGATCTTTTTTATTAGATTTCGATTATTTATACATGACAATATTTTTAAAATTACACTAAATATTATACATTAAAAGATACTCCCATAATCATTTGAAAAGTGACACAAACTCTCAAAATAGACTAACACGTCCGGACGAAGGAAGTTTTTTTTTTTTTTGGATTGATAATTACAACACACGTGTGTAATTAATAACATCTATGAAAAAATTGAGAAAATTTTACATGACGACGTCAAATTATGTTAATTTTTAACTATATCAAATCAAAATTATTTAGATTTTTAGAAATTTTTTATACTAATTTTCTAAATACTTAATTATAATAGATATTATTATTAATCTAGTAAATTTTTTAAAATTCTGGGGAGGAGACACACTATATCCCATGCATAACTTTTCACATTTATTTTTTCCTATAAAAAAAATTAATTGAGAAATTTAGGCTGGTGTGCAGAAATTAATCTTTGAACTTTGCATCTTAATAAAGTGAGTTTTACAGAATGGACCACATTATATGGGATATAATAAGTGACATGGCATGAAATGAAACTTGAAAATTAAATCGTCGTTGAATGAAAATATAAGGCAAGGTCACGTGACATTACTTTTTTTCCCCCCTCTTCCTTTTGTTATTTTTCCTTTTTTGTTTTCATAGGAATTCCTAACACAACCTTAGCATTGATTGGGAGTTACTAGCACGTTGGACCACTCGTTGCACTGCAGCTTCGAGAGTGTTCCCTCGTTATTACTATTCGTGCTTTTTCTGGATGTAAAGGAATAAAATGACATGTCTTGAAATTTGTATAAACGTTCTTTATAGTCAATTTAACCAATAATGAAAACGACCTTCCCTCAATCACTTTTTTAGTTGGATCTTGCTAACGTATATTCAAGGCTATTTTGGCTTAAAATGCAAAATTGAATTATTAGATTATTCATTTTGTTTTTATTCAATTTTTTTTTTTACATTTGTTAGTTTTGCATCAAGATTTTGTGGTTTAATTTCTGGATTCCTCTCGATGAGACGAATCTAACAAGTATAAATTTATGGTCAAACTAATTATTTTTTTGAATAAAGCCAAAATAGGTAAATTATTGGCCAATAATCCACCTATTTTGGCTTTATTCAAAAAACTATTACTTTTGACCACAATTTTATACTCTTTGGATTCGTCTTGACGAGAGAAATCCAGAAACCACAAAATCTTGACGCAAAACTAACAAATGCAAAAAAAATTGAATAAAGACAAAACGAATAATCCAATAATCCAATTTTTAGCTTTTAAGTCAAAGTAGCCCTCAATTGACATGCCTTAGGCAAAAAAACCAAAACAAGATTTTTTTTTTTCACTTTGTCCTTATTTATTTATTTATTTTGCATTTGTTAATTTTGCGTCTAGATTTTTTGATTTCTGGATTCCTCTCGACGAGACAAATCTAACAAGTATAAATTTATGGTCAAACTAAATATTTTTTTGAATAAAACTGAAATACTTGGATTATTGGATTAATTTTGGCTTTATTTAAAAATATTTGGTTTGCCATAAATTTATACTTGTTGGATTCATCTTGTCGAGAGGAATTCAGAAACCACAAAATCTTGACGCAAAACTAACAAATGCAAAAAAAAAATTAAATAAGGACAAAATGAAAAAAACAATAATCCGTTTTTTTTTTCCCCCCAAAGGAGTCCTAAGCACACAAACAAACAAATAAAACACGTATTTCTATATATTTTTCACACATTTCAATACATTTTTCAACCTTGACATTATGTTAGCATTTTCCTTTATAACATCTCATTTGGACACACGTTAACACTATCCTTTATAACGCCATTTGCATGAATCCATCAACGTTGAATTTATTTTGCCGTTTTTACTCTGGGAAATCTCTAACCTTTTCTTCTTTTTTGGGGGGCAGTTGAACATTAAAATTTCCTCAATTGAGGGTTCCCTAAGATTCACTAGCTTGATATCATTTTCACCAGAATAGAAATGAATATCTAATTCGTGGTATCATTTAAACTTTTTATCAATAAAGAGAAAATTCCATTGATAGCACTAAATCCACTGTGTTGTCGCCGCCGTTACATAAGGAAAACACGTCAGCGACCGGCCAAGACCATAAAAAGATGCTAACCCAACAGTTGTTTCCTCTATCGGAGGATTGGGGCCTGTTTCGATGCTTATTTTTCTATTTTTCATTTTTGCATTATTGGCTTTTGGTTGTTTGGCTGAAAAATGGAAAGTGCATTACGTGAGAAAACAAAATCGGAACAATTTTTTCGCTTTCCTAAAATTTCATGCCAGACTAAATTGACTAGCTTTGAAAACCAAATCAAACATTTCGGTTTGGTTGAATCAATTTCTGTTTCACCCCTAACACCACCAGGTGCAAATCGGTATTAGGTACGCCCCTTCAGGAAATACTTAATCAACAAACTTTATAATTTAGAAAATTTCTCTAACTGTATATGTATGTTTATTAAATTCTATTATATCAAAATTCATTTTACTAAATATTAAATATTATTGTGTACACACAGCTAGGTTGAAGTTTTTGTTACACAAACATTAATCCTGCACTACTCCTAACTATTAAACTATGAATTCTTTTGGCTTGACTGAAACATCTGAGAGAGTCAGAGAAAGCTAGACGGATGAATGATTTAATTAAAAAAATTATTTTAGTAATTTAAATGACGCCATCATGCATGCACTGTTGTTCAAATATTATGAATGTATAATTTTATCGCATCATATGTTAGTAAAAAATGTGTAAAATTCTAAGTCCAGCATCTTGTTAAATTCTCACATATTTCATGAGAAAAAAAGTGTACCATGTGTGACTAGAATTAGAATTTCTGTCATCGATACATTGATCTTGTCCTAGAATGAAATGATCAAATCATTGCAACACAATTTTTTTGTTATCCCATGAAAACCAAATCAACTTAAGATCAAATCATTGCAATACAAATTTTTTGTTATCCCATGAAAACCAAATCAACTTAAGATCAAATCATTGCAATACAAATTTTTTGTTATCCCACGAAAACCAAATCAACTTAAGCTCGCACAGAATACGTATTTATTTTATTTGTGTTTCTTTTAAACAATTTAATGAGGACCCATTGATTAGCAGAAGAAGTCATTGATCCGTCAAAATTGTATCACAAAGAATACCCAAAAGTAAAAGTCATAATTTATTTTAATTCGCCAATCCATTGTTAACTCACTTTTTCTCTCTAGACCTAAAGCATGTTATAATCAAGTTCATCAAAAGTTGTTTATTTATTATCCTTTAAATATCATAAATTTAGGAGCTGTTTTGATATGCTTTTGAAATGCAATTATTAAGAACAAAATCTGTCAGATTCGGGTAAAACATTGAAGTTCTAGCAATTTATTGAAAGACATAAACATTTTATTTTCGAAATTTGTTTTTCATGGAAGCTACACAAGGTGTTTTGAACATGTATGAATTTTTAGAACTCTTCAATCTACCTTCTTGAACCCTAAACAATCAAGTTTTCATATAGTGTCAAAACTTGACAGTTTATGTTAAAAGCCCTAAACTTTCATACAAATTGAATTATATTTGATATGGGATTTTGGCTGAAATTTGAGGTGTATAAATGATAAATCTATGTTTTCTGGTAAATAAGGAACTAAGCCTAAAAAATTATATTGTTTACATTTTAGGCCTTGATTTTTAATTTAATTCGTAGTTATGACTTGGTTGGTGATAGTGTTGTTCTTGGTACTGTGGTTATTAAATTATTGCCCCTATTGAAAATTTTAAATGGTGATAGATTAATTTGAGATTATCTATGACCTAACAAATATACATTAAAAGGAATATTCATTGTTCATAATTGTGATTCAATTGTGGTGATATTATGAATTGTTATTTATCATTTCAAATTATAACTTTGTCGATTGAATTGTAACGGTACTGAGAACGCAGAAAGAACATTGGGATCATTGAATGAGTTGCAGACCTCAAGAAATCACCTAGACGATCCTAAGTTAATGGAAATAGGGAAAGACAAGATGTTGTAATGTGATCCCTTGAGCCGTACTCTATCTTGGGCCGTCACATGTCCTAAAGTAGGAGTATTGGATGGGAACAGAATGGATGGGAACATAGGCAAATGGATATGATGATGTGGACACCCATCTAGATAATTCAATTCGGAGCCGCCATCCAGGTTTGAGGTTTGCCACCCGAGGACAAAACTTGAATGACTCTCGCACCTCATTTTTTAAAAAGGTTTTATTACCAATCCGTCGTCATCATATTATCTTAGGTCTGAGAGCAAGGTTACAATAGAAGAAAGGTTTTGTGGCACCCCTCTAGCCCGACCCAGGAGTTGGTCTCTACTAGGTGTTTGTGGGATTTCAAAAATATTTTATTTCTAAACTTTGATCATTTTACGTACAAGTGTGTAGATAGTGGATAGATAATGCTAAATATGAAATAGCACACAATAATAGAATATGCAACAAAAAGGAAATATGCTACTGCCTACTGTAATTAATTTGAGCGCTCGGCTATAGACCTAAGCATTCAAGTAGCAATCTTAAGCGCTCAAATCATTTTTCGGACTCTATGGTTTTGAACCTCTGGTTTGTGTAATAAAGGCTGACCGAGCTCAAAAGAGGTGTGTTATGCACCCCCACCCTGACAACGCCCCCACCCATTGGCCCCACCCCATTCCCCCCAAATACCCTTCTCCCCCTCACCCCCTTTTTCGGTCCAGAAACTTTTTTTTTTCTTTTTTTTTTTCTCTTTTTTATTTATTTATTTAATTACTTATTTAATTTGATTTACTCAAGTTATATTTGTAAGTAAATTATTTTTTAAGTTGACATTTAAATTTAACTTTATATTTACAAACTTAATATTATTTTAATTAGTTAATTAATTTGTTTTAACAATGAATAATATATTAAAAAACTTGTAAAAGTGAATAATATTACAATCACGCTTAAAAGTAAATAAATATTACAATCACGTTTTAAAGTGTCTAAATATTACAATCACGTTGACAATATTCGGCCCTAATCAATATTGCCACCAAATTGTGGTCCCTGCGGCGACGCCCAATATGTCGCTCCACAATTGAACACGCGTCGCTATAAGCGGCGACAACCCATCCCCGGCAGCTTCATTCGATACATTCCGCCACCACCATATTGAGATGGGTGGTGCGGGGTGGTGACGGGCGCAAAAAAGTTGGACGAAGTGATTGTTAATACAGGCAATAGCTATTTCTTTTCTTGTTTGTTGGATTTGGCGGATGTGATCTCAAGGGCAAGTGAGTAAAACAAGTTCCAGCATTCGCGTCAAATGTAAATAGTACAATGTTGTACCGTGATGCGATGACTAACCCCAAACTCATACATTCCATCCAATATGGTTGTGGAGCCGTAGGCTTCCAATAGCTCAGTGACCGTAGTACATCATCTGTCATATTTTCTACAGGATAAACGTCATTGTAGAGAGCTCTATTCTGATTAATTTCTTGGATAAGATCATGTCGTACTTGAACCCAAAGACTCCTCGATTACCATAGATATCTTGTGGCTATCGCTCTCAATCCACAATGACTATCACCTTCCGACGTCTTTGGTATGGGACATATCTTTGCTGAATTGCCAAGGTAAATACTGAATGTAATTAACCTCCTCCCTCTCTCTCTCTTCCCTCTCCTTCTCCACCCTTTCCCTCCCTGTATTTTTCCCTTTCCCTTTCCTTCTCGATGTAGATGCTTCTGTACAGGAAGGTATGCGCTGTCCACTTTGCTCATCTTTTCCCACAGGACGACCTATATGTTCAGTGTTGTATGATGGGGCTCGAACACTGCTGTGAGACGGATCTGCCATATCCACAAACCTGTCTATCATTTGCTTTCGCATACGTGGATCCATCCCCTGTAATATGTCAACCACACGAGATGTCTCGTCGGGTTGTTCTCCCTCATCATTGAACCCGGTCGCGTGCATAGAAAGCCTACGCCAATGAACGTGGATAATGGATAAGCGGAATCGACATGCCGCGGGGAACGATAAGCCCTCAAATCATGCATACATGGCAATCCATGTGTTGTTACGACGAGCATACCGCAGAATCGCCAGCTTGGGGGGGTAGGCGTCTGCCGCGGATTCTAGCTGATTTTCGATCAACCCCATTGCATATAATGAAACGCGACACCTGATTTCATCAAAAATGGGGTCACGTAAATGGTTGTGGCATGGAATGTTGACAGATTTCTGGAACGACTTCTTAATTTCCCCAAACTGATTTGTCAACATATTATCTATGCGTTCAAAAGATGTTTGGAGCGATGACATAGTTGTGCACCAAATAGCACTTTTAGCTTCAAATGTCTTGCACTTCGACCTCGTAATAGAATAATGCAATTTGTTTAAATAGAAAAGTTTGAACAGTGTAGTATAATATAATGTAGAAAATTTGACTCGCAAAATTATAAAGTGACTATACCTTTTACTTGAATTACTTCCGAGGTGCATACATGTATCTCTGTCCATGTTTGAACAAATCGCTTTTGTATGCGTAAAACCATGTATCCGCAAGATAAGTTATGACACGCTGATATTGGCTATACTCCTCGCACATGGCGTTTTTTATCTTTGGTAAGATGAAGTGCTAGATGAATGAATAAGGGGATCCGCCATGAATTGCAAAAGTCTGGAAAGAACTGACCAAGCACAGCGCTGCAATTCTTCATTACGCACTGATTAATGTGCCAAATGCAGAGGATGTGACGTGCCATTGGGAAACATGCTTCAATAGCGTTCATAAGTGCCAAATCACGATCTGTAACAAACACCAATGGCAACGGTGCCCCCTTTCCAACCATCCACTTCTTTAAGGTATTCAAGGCCCATGTACATGTATCTTCCCTCTCATTATTAAGATATGCGAACATAAGCGAGAAAGTTAGATTTGTGGATGTGATACCCACAACCTCCAATAGTGGTTTCCGATACTCATTGGTTTTGTATGTGGCATCAATTACCAACACGGATGAAAAGTTGACAGATAGCTCTAGACTTGTAGGATGAACCCAAACAATATCTGTGATTTCGTTGGTGTCTTGATTTGTCCTGAAGTCGTGGAGGTACCCATTCTTAATTAATTGCTCTAACACATATTGAGTAGTAGTTAGACCATCCCGTTTGGCTTCCTTGTTAATGAAAATGGCATTGTAAATGCTTCTAATTCCCGTAGTGTTTGACGGGTCTTTTTTCTTCAAAATACTAAGAATTTCACGCGGTGCGGTGCTGTTGGCCATCTCGACCACAAATTGTTTCTCCATTGGTTTTAGCCTTGATGGGTACTCGTGGCCCTCAATATTTTCTGCTGGTTCATGGTTATGGAGACCACAAGAAACCCTTAAACCCCATTTGGCACCGTCTGGAGGTATTGGTATACCTCGCAACTCAAATGGACACTCACATTTTTTAGTCCCAGTATTTCTATGCAATATTAGCCTTTCAACCCCACGGTGCGGTTTGTACTTTCCTCCTCTCTCACAACCAAGAATGCATCTCGGCAGCTTGCCGCCTTTTGAATTATCAGATTTTTTAATAACCACCACAATACCATTTTCGAGACCAACTCTCTTCACCCAAGTTAACATATCTTCTCTACTTTCAAAAATCTATATATAAAAAAAACAAAATAACGAATATGTATAAGTAAAACATTATCCAGTCTTATCATATTTATCTACTTTCAAAATGAATGACGAATATGCATAAGAACAGCGGAAAATAACTAACCTAATCAGTGCTAAATTCGGGTGTATAATCGCGACCGCTGAAATTGATGCTCTCCTCACTAGGAACATCATTCTCAAATGAACAACCATCTGGATAGTAGTAGCCATCCATAATGTTCTTTGATGAATTACAAAAAAAGAAAGAAATTCTGAATGACGAAGAAGTGAAGTAGTAGTGGGAGAATTAGGAAAAAGTGAAATAGTAGTAGGAGAATTAGGAAGAAGTGAAGTAGTGGAAGAATGTAGTAGTATAAATAGATAAAAAAATCTGGATGAGTGGCTGCAAATGAAGATAAGAAGATAAGAAGGTAAAAAGAAAATCTGAATGAGTGGTTGTAATTGAAGATAAGAAGGTAAAAAGAAAATCTGAATGAGTGGTTGTAATTGAAGATAAGAAAATAAGAAATAATCTGAATACACAACAATAACAATAACATAACCCATTTAGTCCCCAATAATTGGGGGTATGGGCAGGGGATGGATAGGAGACAGACCTAACCTTTGGCAATAAATGCACAAAGTGGCTGCTCCCAGAATACCACTGAAACAGATGGATTTGAGACAGACCTAACCTTTGACAATAAATGCACAAAGTGGTTGCTCACAGAATACTACTGAATATACGAATTAAATAAATAAGATTAAATAATTAAGAAAAATATGTAAATATAAAATATAAAATAAATAAAATATATATATATATATAAATAAATAAATTAAAATATATAAAAGATAAAAAAGATATTAGAGCATATTAAAAAGATAAAAGAGAAAAAATATATTAATGAAAGAGATAAATAAATAATTAAATAAAAATTGAATTAAATTAAAGAATTGAATTAAATAAATAATCAAATGAATTAAATAATTACTTTAATTTATATAAAGAAATGAAATGATATAAATAAAGTAAATAAGGTAACTAAAGGAAATAAAGTAATATAAATAAAGTAATTATATGAATTAAAGTAATATAAATAAAGTAATTATAGGAATTAAAGTAATATAAATGAATTAATATAAATATTAAAGTAATATAAATAAAGTAAATAAATTAATTAAATGAATTAAAGTAATATAAATAAAGTAAATAAAGTAATTAAATGAATTAAAGTAATATAAATAAATTAATATAATATAATACAAATAAGTAATTAAAGGAGAGATGTAGGGGCAAAACAGTAAAATACGCGTGTCAGGGGGGTGGGGCCCAGGCGGGGCGCGGGTGTCAGCGGTGCGCGTATAAGTTTACAGCTCAAAACCAATACAAGGAACTGGCCTGAGCTAGTGGCTCCCCTCAGGTTGATCAAAACGGTGACTGTGACAATTCTCTACCTTGTTTTAGCTTGAAACAATGCTCTGGAGTTTTTGTTGATGCTCGAAAATAGTTGAAGTTAAGTGTCTTTGCTTGAAAAAGACTTGGGATTTTGAATTATTTGAGGATTTTTAAAGATTTCAAGGGGGTATGGAAATTTGAAGGGAAAATATGATTTTTTTAAGATTATGAAGGTCTATATTAGTAGGAACGGCAATAGGAAAGAGAGGGAGTGTGGTGGAAGGTGTGTGTATGGTTGTTACGGCTACCCAATGGATCAGCCAATCCATTCAATCCACCCAAACTGATCCGTCCGTTCACTCACGCGAGGTACGTTACGGATGGTATGGATCCTAATATTTTTATTTTGACTATGTGGCTAGGTTTGGTTCAAGTTCAATCTGCTCGAATCTTCCCTGGTGGTGTCCTAGGATCTTTTTCTGTTGGATCGGTTCGGTTCTCGATCCATTCCTCTCATGATGGATTGTCATTTTTGAGATCCAAAATCGTTTGTGGGTGACATACCAATAGATCGGTTTGGTTTCGGATTGAGCAGATCGGACAAATTTGGCGGATTAAAGAAGGATTATTAGGCGGATTGGGCGGATCAAGTGGGTCGAAGCTGAACCGAACCGAACCGTATCCGTCAAAAAAATAAATATTAGGATCCGTATCCATCCATAACGCACCTCGGGTGAGTAAATGGACGGATTGGTTTGGGTAGATCAGATGATCCGCTGGACAACCCTAATCTGCCCAATCTGCCTAATAATCCTTCTTTAATCTGCCAAATATGCCTGATCTACTCAATCCGCAACAAAACCGACCCATCCATATGTCCCCTACGGACGGTTGCAGATCTTAAAAATGACAATCCGGCATGAGCGGATCAGATCGAGAATCAAACTGATCTGATCGAAACTGATCTGTGGACACTCCTAATGGCTACCCCCTCATGAAGAACTGATGGGTGTTTTTTTAGAGAAGTTTTTGGGTGGGAAAACATTTTTGAAATTCAAAATAAAAAGAAAATCATGATGGGTCAAGGCCTAGGGAAGAGGAGAAGGTTCTGGCTGGGCGGAAAAATACAGAAAATCTACTCATGAATGACTGAAAGATGTTCTGAAAAGTTCTGGTGCGCATAGACAACTTGAGTACTCAAGTGTTACAGAATCTTTGACTTGAGCACTCAGAAACAAACTTGAGCACTCGGTTACTCAAGTTGGACCGGTCAACGGTCAAGTTTGACTTGAGAGCTCAAGTTTGGCTACACAAATAGACCAATACTTCTCGGGCTGTCCCGGGTGTTACCGAACTCCGTTTTGTCTGTGGTCTGAAGCATTGAAAAGCTAGTTGAGTCTACTTTCTATCCCAAGTGATTTGGATCTAGAATAATTTGTATACCAAAAGATATGACCATTTTACCGTCAGATTGTGGAAAATAAGTACTTTTGGGTAAAATACTTGTATCTCCCTCATTTTAAAACAGATTGAGCCATATTATACATCGATAAAGAGGGTTTTGAATGTACTAGAAGATGGTGCATACAAGGGTTTGTTTTGAAAAGGTTTTCATTTGGATTTTTGATAGAGAAAGAGCATTGTTCTAGCTTTCAAGAATGTTTGGATTCATTTCATCATTGGAAAGCCTGCCAACCACTACTTAAGGGTAGTTAGAGGGTCCAAATTGGGGTGTCTATAGATGAGATTGTTAAGGGATGCCTTGGGTCGTGCTATAACTTGAGTCGTGCTCTATCTTGGGTCGTGTCATGTCCTAAAGTTAGGCGTGATGGTTGGGAACAGAGTGGATGGGTACATAGGCATATGAATATGTTGTGATTGTTAAGGAATGTCTTGCGTCATGCTATAACTTGAGCCTTGCTATATCTTAGGTCGTGCTCTATCCGGAAGATAGGCATGACGGATGGGAAACATGGTGGATGGGATCATAATAGACGGGAGCACCAAACATAGTGGATGAGATAGTTTAGGGATGCCTTGGGTCGTGCTATAGCTTAAGTTGTGTTATGTCTTAGGTTGTGCTCTGTCTGGGGTCGTGCCACGTTCAAAAGTTAGGCATGACAGATGGGATCGTAGTGGATGAGAGCGCCAAACTTTTCGAATTAGAGCTTACCAAATTTCATAACATTGTTAAGCGTCATGTAAATAACTCACATGTTCAATATTGCAACTATGTGATTATTATGAACTATCATTGCTTGTAAAGTAAGGGTTATTAGGTAGGAGTTTATCGGTTGAGTGTTATTCACTCATGGTATTCATATCCTAGCTTTTCATGCCGGGTATTGAAGATGGAGGTGAAGACAAGATTAGGTCGATTGTGAAGCTTTTTAGAGGACATCGTTGTCAAACTCGGAACCCTAGTAGTTGTAGCTTTGTTCCTTTTTGCAAAGTTTAATTTTCAAGTGTAATCTTGTTTAGAAACTTAATTTATATGATCAAGTTGGTGTAATCAGACTATGCTTCCGCTCTTATTTAGGAAATTGAATTTTTGTTTAATGAAATCAATTTGAAAAATGTTTTATTAACGCGTCCGTAACTCAGGGCGTTACAATATCCATTAAATATGTATTGAAATTCTAACTTGTTTGGCATTTTATGTATACTATCTGCCACCTAGTGAGAGATATTATTTGCTACCTAGTGACCAATAGGCAACGAGATCTATGATGGATTTAGCATAAAATGAAAAAGGTTTTATTGATTTTTTTTTCAAATGCAGCAAAGAAAATGTTGTTCTATTGCAAAATTGTTGTTACTTATACGGCTGTCCACGGATTAGTTCAAGACGGATTGGGTAGGTTCTCAATCCAAATTCCAATCCACTCATGGCGGATTGTCGTGTTTTGTGCATTCACAACTTATTTGTGAGTGATATACGGAAGGGTCAGTTCAGTTGCGGATTGGGCAGATTTGACAGATCAAAGAAGGATTAAAGGTAAATTGGGCGGATTGAACCCAAACCGAACCGCATCCGCCAAAATAAAAACGGTAAGATCTGCATCCATTCGTAACATACCTCAAGTGGGTTCACAGACGATTCGGTTTGGGTGGATTCGGCGATCCGTTGGGCAGCCTTTCTGCTTCCATGAAAATCTTATTCTATTGTAAAATAAACTTTTACACGATGAATTATTTGTCATTTCTTATTTCTCCTTTTTTTTATTAAATTTAAATTCGTAATCAAAGAGAGGAACTGGAGTAATTAAAAACAATAATATGTACGGAACTTCATAAAGTAATTGGCTAATTGCAACTCCAGCCGGCTTGATCTGGCCCCTCTAGTTGGCTAGACAGTTTTAGCCGCCTTAATCCCCCACATGTAAATCCGAAGATAAAGGCAGAAGCCCAGGACATCCCTATTCAAGTTAATTACTCCCTCCCTCCAAATTTGTCCCAGTACAATCAAGTAAAACCTACTAATTACTAAGAGGTTGATCCTTCTAAGTCTCATGTCCATTCTCCTTACCAATAACTTTTGGAATTATTCGGATTTAGGGTTGTTGGTGTGCATGGGATACACAACAGGTGTTGTGCACCATCCAAATCGTTTGTTGCTTAAATGGACTGTCTAGATTTCACCTCGGCACTTTTGCATCTGAAACTGCTTGTTGTCGTGCGTGTAAAATAAAATCTGGGCTATCCATCCGAGCAATAGACGGCATCCCCATGTCCGAATTACTCTACCTCCACTCGTAAGCTTATAAAAAAAAGCTGTAGAAATTAGTCTTAAGTGCTCATAAACTGACCCAGAACGCCATGCATTACAAAAAAAACTGGAGTATGATACTACTTGGTATGGTTTGACTGGCCAGTTTATTTTAATGTCTGGTTATATATATATGTGTGTGTGTGTGTGTTATAGATTATTCATTAACAAGTAACCAATGGTTGAACCTAGTATCTTCGAATATCAGCTATTCTATCTCCTACTGGCTCAAGGAGGAGTAAATAATCTACTCCATCAAGGACCCCATAATCTATTTGATTTACTTTAATTAATTAAACTTATCTAATTAGTAATCATCGTTGGCGCAATCACATGTATCTCGATAAATATGAAAAGAATACCTCTAACTTGAAAAACTAGACCATCTATCCTCTAAATTCAAGTAAATACGATGATATCACCAACTACCAATATTTAAGCTTATTTTTTAAGACTGATTTACACGTCAAATTCTATATAATGGTGGATATATCTTTCGCAGTTAAAACTCATTTTTAGTTATTGCCTATCGTCCAAATAGTTAATGATAATTCAAATTTTTTTATTTTTATAATTTTTCCGCACTAATTTGAATATCTATTTAGTTCTTTAAAATGGTGCAAAAAAATTTAAAAATAGTTCAAGAAGGTAAATGAATAAAAAAAAAAAAAAAGTGCCACGATTTCTTGTCATGAACTAAAATTTGGATTTTATGTTAAATTTTGTTCCCAACTCTCTTACTCTATTGGAATTTTAAATCTAATAATTCCAGCAATATTTCAGAAGTGGCTGCGAGGGCATAGTTTTCCAAAAGGGTTGCTAAAATCACCATGATTTTAGCAAATGAATTCAACAGGTGCTAAAATCATGATATTTTAAATCAAAAAATTTAGTGTTTCCGTGTATTATTTTTTTAATTTTTTACACCAAATTAAAGTACACGAGAAGTACTTTAATTTGGTGCAAAAAATCAAAAAATAATACACAAAACCACTTCATTTTTTGATTTCATAACTATGATTTTAGCACCTGTTGAACTCATTTGCTAAAATCATCATGATTTTAGCAACTGAGTTGCTAAAATCTTTTGGAAAACTATGCCGATCCATTCAAACTCAGGTATCATATATTCATCTGATTGTTGATGACGTTAAAATACAGAACTACAAGTATACTAATAATAAAAGTGTATATAACTCTTTTCTTCAAAATTCAAATTAAAAAAGGCTGCCTTTTTTGAGGTGGTGTTTTAGTTTTATTTATTTATTTTTAGTTTAATTAATTTATTCTTCCAAATCTTTCTTCGCAAAAATGTAACTGTGAGGATTTTCCTATAATTAAAAGGATTCGGAAAGTATCGTTTCACTATTAGTAAAACTCAACAATTTCGTTGGAACACACCTCTGGGTTGCCCCAGTGATGCGGCTGGATGCCAGGCCTTGGGGTAACTCCTCAAGCTCTAGAGTTCGATTCCCCGTTGGTAGAGCTATTCTTTCGTCATTAAAAAAAGAAAAAAAATAACTTTCGGTGTATTACAATATATACCTTATCGAAGCAGATTGGTCCAAAGATGTGAAATAAGTGCATTTAAATGTTTAGATATATTACAAGTCTAGCCCTCATTTCAATTCTTACCAAAAATGGTTTCTTTAAATTTTTTCTTTATAAATATTCAAGATATTGTTTTAATCATAATTGTAATTTATACAACTTATCTATATTTTCCAAGCAATTGAAAACGTATATTTGTGATAATAATCGGGATGTACTTTAATATAGCTCCATAATTTCTTAACAAGTGGAGTAAATAAAAGGTAAATTCTTCCTTTTCAGATCTTGATTCTGTATCGTAGGATTCTTATGCTAATAATTAAAAGGGAAAAAATATTAGGGGACGCGTAGACATGACGACAGGATTATCAACCGTTGATTCTAGTTATCTAAGTAGGTCCCCTAATAATCCAAGTGAGAAAGTAACATAATTAAATTTTTGAGCACCATAAATTAAATAATTGGGCACGTTTTGCCTGATGCTTGCCGTGATAATAACACATTATTACTTTTTTTATTTTATTGGTGGCTGCGTATGCAAGTTCCAATACAGCTTTAACATCACCATCACTTTTTTACCAAATTTTTAGTTTATTTTATAGTAAATGGGATGATTTGTTTATATTCCAAGTGATAAGAACCTGCTCCACAATTTCTTAACAAGTAGAGTAAATAAAAGGTAAATTCTTCCTTTTCAGATATTGATTCATTTTTGCGAACCCACTTGTTTGATTTATTTTTATATGCGACCTTAATGTTTCTAAGTTTCATTTATTATAATCTCATTTGATAGAAATCTTATTCAGATCGACCAATCCAACACCGTATGTTGAAGTAATTGTTTTTTTATAAATTAAAGAGGGTGGAGTAATGGCTTGGCATAAATAAAGTTCATGCGATGTCTTAAAGATGCTATTATCACCAATTGAACATTACTTTTTATTTTATATTAATGATATATATGATATGTTTCTATTTGCTTAAAAAAGAAAAACAATAAAGCCAAGCACCAAAACCGAAAGTTTTTATGTTCGTTCTTTAAACATTAGTCATATAAATTAAAATTTTGGCATCGAATATATTCCATCACAACTCATTATTTATTGAGCTCAACAACGGGTACATCATTTGTTGTACACCAAATATACACCATATTGTGTAAGACATATTTATGAATCCCACACTAGTGATCATAGCCATTCAATGTGTTTAAAATATTGTTTGAATGGTCTTTTTCAAAAATGAGCTCATTCCAATATTAGTAAGGGCTCGATCAGTTCATTTGGTTCTTATTTTGCAAATTCAGGGACGAAAATCAATCAAGATCTTACTAATATTTAAATAAGTTGAATTTTATGGGATCTTATACAAACATGTTTCAAATAAATTAAACAGTTTCAATCATTCGTGCGAGATTCGGAGAAGCATTTCATGCAATGTCGTGTACACCAAATGTTATAGCCATAGTTTTTTTTTTAGATATATATTATTTACATCCAAAAAGTTAACAACTACAGTTAAGAGGTTCTTAGTTAATGATACTCCCTCCGTCTCATTTTGTTAATCTCTTTTGAAATTTCTAACTTTTAAAGAGACATGCATTCTCCTCAAAAAGTTAGTTCAATTTTTCATTATTGTCCTTTGTTACTAACTTTTAATTTAAAAATAAAAAATAAAACAATCACAAGGGTTAGAATTGGAAATCTAAATAGTAGAAATTT
Source organism: Vaccinium macrocarpon (assembly GCA_022606695.1). NCBI lineage: Eukaryota > Viridiplantae > Streptophyta > Magnoliopsida > Ericales > Ericaceae > Vaccinium > Vaccinium macrocarpon. The sequence goes on from CM040176.1 coordinate 17,323,535, forward strand.
TTTCTTTGACTTTTTAATTTGAGCTTGTTTGGTTGGGAGTTTTGAGGGAGTTTAGCTTAGTTTTGATGATGTAAACAGGTGTAATAAGTGGATAGAGATGGAGAGAAAAGTGAAAAAATAATGATGTCAGCGCAAAATAGAACTTGACAAAGCCGGAGCAAAGCTCGGAACCGAACAGGACCACTAACATTTTGAGACGATGAAAGTGAAGAAAGGAATTGTCAAAATGGGAACAAAAATAGTAACTAATTTATTGACACAATGAGCTGGCTAAAGTGAAAGCAATGCCAGTTACACTGAACTGGGACTAATTTGACTCATCATAAATAGGATGGGATAATGATATCACGTTGGAGACTGGTTGGTTGTGTTTGGTTTGGTTTTGAGTTTTAGTTTTTGTAATGATTAAATGGAGAAATATGTATAATAATTTAAAAAATAGGTATTAATGATTGGAGAGAGATAGAGAGAAAAATAAAAATAATATTTAAAAATAAAGATAATAATTAAATAATAATTGGAAAAACTGATTTTTGAAAACCAAACCAAACAAGGCCGTCAATTTGGAATGGGTGAAATTAAAACTTCAGCAAGGAACCAAAATGGAAAATGACAAAAGCTGTGGGCACCCATTCCAAGATCTCGTGCAGAATCAGGGTAGGGTCCCCCCGAGTCCCTGACCCAAGTGAAACGAGTGATAATATAAAGAAACAAACAAAAGAAGCACCCCCGCGTTTACCACGCCCAACACGGTTCACATAGACAATTAAAGGGTGGCGCAGGACTTAAACGTGCTACCCTTGACTCCAACTGCTATTCTTTCTTTTTTTCGGTAAATACCAACGGCTATTCTTACTAACCTTCATAGCAATTTCCTAATAATCACCACTCTGATGCATGCAAATTGCTACTATTTAGGATATGTTTAGATGACAGGAATCAAAAATCAGAATGGGTATCCCATTTTTTGAGAATCTCAATTCCATGAATGGGATACCTGGGTAATCCAATTGATGTGTTTGATTCATGCAGGAATGTTACACAGGAAAAAAAGGATGAATTCCCATTCCAGCGANTTTGGTTTGACCATTCGAAGTTAAGAAACAGAATGTCTTTTTACTTCATTTTCCAGAAATATCCTTCAAAAACCAACACAAAATATCGCAATTCCTTAATGCAAATAGTTGAACATAGTAGATTGCTAAAAATATCAAACTATTAAAATATGAACAAACAATTAAACAACTTAAAAATGTCAAACAATTATTGTAAAGCTTGCAACAAGTTGCAATTTTATAGAAGAGATTATGACAAAACAAAAAGGCGGCAATTGAAAGACGTATGGGGGGGAATTGGGTTTGGAGGGAAAATTGGGATGCTAAGAAAAAAAAATCAACGTGGAAATTGAAAAAATTGGGATGCAAAGGGGGAAAAAAAAAAGGAAAAAATATGCATACCTTTGATATTTGGAAAATGAAAAATCCTCTGCCACTGATCTGGAAAGTGGATGACTAGGTATCCTAAAGATTGCAAAAAATATTTAGATAACACGGAAAAATAAAAAAAGGTGGGAATAGAAAAATGTATTGGAGGGAAAAATATCAAAATGATCTTCGGTTTGGAGGGAAAATTGAGATGTAAGGAAAAAAAAATAATGTGAAAAAATGTCGAGGGTATAAGAGGTATTGATTTAACTTTTCCTTTTCTCCTAGTAATTTGATTACCCCATAATCTCACATTTCCAAGGTGTAGTGAAGGTATGAGGCTATTTAGGAATCTGATTGTTCTTGGATTGAAAGATAAGGGATTTTATTCTCATTCCATCAATACCCAAACATGGGAATCTTAGAGTTAGGGAATCACATTTCATTCCCCCAAAGATGTTTGCCATCCGAACATAGCCTTAGAGTGTACCGAAGGTTATACGAGGATGAGGTGAACATACATGGTCCCCATTGTTTCCTCTGGCTTCTAATTATGTATCTTCAGTAGTACCTCCAACACGAGTAGGTACAAACTAGTTGAACCAAGTCAATTTTTTTAGTGATCGAACTAGACTCATATATAATGAGCTCAGCTCGAGCTCAAGTGTTAGGCTCGTTTAGTTAACAAACCGAGGCCAATTCTATTACTAAACGAGAATATACAAACGAATCGAGCCTATACAAATAAGCTAAGTTTTTCTAGTTCAGTTTGTTTCCAGCCCCAGACCGCTAGACACGAGTGACCCTTGAATGTTTTGTGTGTGTGTGTGTGTGTGTTTAGAGGTTGTAATGGTCTAATCATCAGTGCTCCGAAGCAAAGCTATGTGGTGCTTTAGAGCACCTCAACATCACATATTCTCATGATGTCTATAACTAAGTGTGTGTGAAATGATTCGGTGTGTAACATGACTTTGCTCGGGGACTACTGAATAATCACTCATTATAATGGGTAAGATTATATTTATTGTGTTTGTGGGCCCAATTTTCCTAAAAAAAATCACCTGACTTTTTAGACTTTTTTTTTTGTTTTGTCCTTACTCAATTTTTTTCACATTTACAAGTTTTACACCAAATTTTTTGTGCTATTGATTCGTCTCGATAAGAGGAATCGCCAAAGTAAAACATTATGACCACAACCAATTTTTTTTTTGAAAAAATTCAAAAAAAGACCTAAAAGTGGGAAAAAAAACTAAGGCTTTTTTTAGGATTGATTTTGGAATTTTTTTTAGTTTTGGGTTATAACTTTTACTTTTCTGATTACTCTTGTCAAGACGAATCAATAACCCATAAAAATTTGGTGCAAAATTGACAAACCTGAAGAAAAATTGAATACAAAAAAAAAAAACAAAACAAGACAAAGCTAAAAAGGTCATTTGTTAGCGCCACGGGAATGCAAGTCATGCACAGCACCGTGTTGTACCTTTCCAATGATCAGAGACATTCACCGTGTAGACCTCGTTGAGTACTGCAAGTATACAAAAAATCAACTTGATTGGATATCTTTAAGTACGTTATCGAAACACAAATACTTTGAAAACAAATGGACACAAAAACTGGATCAAAACTACTTTTCATGTTATTTGTGTTCCGATGAATCACTAAAAGATATCCGATCAAGTTGATTTTTGGCACACTTGTAGTACTCGACGAGGTTTACGCGGTAAACATCTCCAATCGTTGAAAAAATACCGGCGTTGCGGCTCCATGAGGCTGCACAGCACCCACTGGTTGTTTGTTAGCAATGGATTCGTCTCAAAATGTATTCCGAAATCAAATGCCTCATAAATATTTTGTTGGAAAGTTGTGACTTTTTCAATTAATTACAAATATATGAGTAGTTGTGACTTTCCATATAAATTGAAAAGTTGTGATATTTTCAATGTTACCATCCATTAAAACTTGACTTTTCTAATTGAAAATTTGTGACTTTGCTTGATAGTTTAATTTTGGAATTGGATTATCCTCCGTACATAAAATAAATTGGAAGGTTCAATTCATGCGATTTCTAGGCCCATTCCGGGCCCACCTCAATAATAAGGACCGTTCATTTTAAAATTTTCGTCAAAAACGTTGTGGACTCCTAAATCACGTTAATATAAAATAGTGTCATTTTATTTCAGAACACATTAATCTTGAGATAAATGAGGAATTTAATATCAATTCAGTGTTATAATCTATTCATTTTCATGATGGCATGCGCTTCAAAATTGTATTAGACAGTATTCTCTCTGCATTAATTTTTGACGTGATTGATATTACTCAAAAAAGTTTAGAAAAAAACAATCCCAATTATCCAAGCGGGCCCGAAAAAAGCCAGAAAACTACATAAATTAGACCCTCCAGTTCATAAATTGGATCCTTTAATAATTCTATAAAGTTAGCACTAGCAATAAACTATGTTTTGGTCTTTGGAGTGCAACAATTATTAATCTTGGTTTTAGGTATCACCTCCCTTATCACTTCTATTTTTCTAGTACTATTATCAATTCCCTCGATTAAGATTCCTCTCCCTTTCTATTTTTTTAACAAGTGGAGAGTAGTATCATAGTTTTCCAAAATATTTCAGCAAATGAGTTCAGTAGGTGCTAAAATCATGGTTTTGAAATAAAAAAATTAAGTGGTTCCGTTTATTTTATTTTTTTCTCACCCAGTTAAAGTACTCCTCGTGTACTTAAATTCGGTGTAAAAAATTCAAAAAATAATACATGAAAACACCTAATTTTTTTATTTGAAATGCCATAATTTTTGCACTTGTTGAACTCATTTGCTAAAATCACCATGGGCTGCTAAAATAATTCGGGTTATGCTCGGAAAGGGTTCTAAGAACTGGTTTTCACCTTTTTGGGGATAGGCACCGCACATGGCTGACACCCATTTTTCTCATTTGTGAAAATATTAAGAAACTCTACTTCAGTTTATACCTTATGCGAGATAGGTCCGTGGAGTTCACTTCAAAAAATCACACAAATGATCTAAGCCGTCCATTAATTCCAAAATTATTCTTTGAGTCATCTAGAAAAGAAAAAAACAAGTCAATCATATAATTTTAAATATATTTAATCAAGTTTTCTAACTTTCTTTCAAACATTTGTCAAAATTGAAGATCCTAAATTGTGCATCACAATTAGATGACGGATCAGCCATTTATGGACTTGTTTGGTTTGGGTTCTTAAGAACCGATTCTCTAAATCATTATTCAATTATTACCCCTATTTTTAAATATTATTCTTATTTTTCTCTCTCTCTCTCTCTCTCTAATAATTAATACCTATTTTTTAATTATTACCCCTATTTTTTCCTCTAATCATTACAAAAATCAAAACTCAAAACCAAACCAAACACAACCTATAATTTTTCAAATGACCTAATTTTTTGGGAGTAGCTCAAAAATTAATTTTAGAACTAATTGACGGATTGAATCATTTGTGTAAGTATTTGAAGTAGACCCCGCGAACTCATTTTGCATAAAATATAAACTAGATTAGAATTTCTTCAAATTTTGATATAAATGAGAAAAGTGGGGCCTATTCCCAAAACGTGAAAACTGGTAGTACTCAAGAACCATCTTCGAACAAGGTCTCGGTGTACTTTAATGAATTGTTAAAATGTTATGGAAAACTATGCCCGTCAGTTGCAGAAGCACGTGAATCACCCGCCAAGCTTACTAAGCCGCCACGGGTCAGAGCTTTACTTGTTTAGCCGCCACACTAAAAGCATTCCGCAGAAGTTATGAAAAAGCAATTTATTCACAGCCGTCAGATCGGCGGCACAAACGACTAGATGGTGACTCGGATGGCGTGGCTTTTCAATAAGCAGTCTTGTCACGTATACCGGTATACGCGGCTTGGAAAGTAGTGGTGGGATACTTCGCAACGAACTACTCAGGTACCGCAAAATATACACCAGGCTCCACGCGCCACTGTCAATGATTCAAATCAGGTACTTCCTTCGTCTCATAAGATTTTATTACTATTAAATTACGTATAGTTTTTAAAATAAAAAATATATATTTATCAAAATAATTTTTGAATTTTTTTTGTATCATATAAAATTTTTTGATGAGATTTATCAAATAAGATTCATATTGACTAAAAAATTATTTTCGTAAGCACGTTATTTTTTAGCTTAAAAATTACACCTAGTTTCATAGTGATCAAAATTTATGGGATGGAGGGAGTAGTAAATACTCTCTCTGTCCCCAATTTTTTGTCTCTTGTTCTATTATAATCGGATAAAAAATTAGTTATAACTTCAAATTGTTAAGGAATTTCATATTCAATATGTATCTTATTTGATATATCTCTATTAGTTCTATGAGACAATGTTTTTAAAATCACAAAAACAATGAAAATTATGAAATTTAATTAATTGAAAAGTGGCACGAACTCCAAAAGAGACTAGTAAATGAGGACGAAGGGAGTATGCAGTTTTATACTATCCAAAATCAACAATAACTCAACCCATAAAATCAAAAATTAATATTAACACATTGCATTCATTGGATCTAAGTTTGAACATGACACAAACAACGAGTTTTATACGATCCCAATTCAACAACAACTTGCGAGCAGTGGCTAATTTATGCGTTAGAGCTCTTAGATGCCCCACATTGCATCTCGAGATCGACTCTCATTCTCCCTTCTCCCTATAATAGATTACGAATGACAGGAAAAAAAATTCAACAATAGTAATGATGGCATTAATGCATACACTGTAAATACAAATTCGATAAAGTTCTTGTTCATTGCGGATCACAATATACCAAAAAAATGAAAAGTGAGAGAATAAAATAAGGACCCATACATAAATACGAATCAAGCATATAACCCCCCTTTGACAATCAGAGATGATTTTGGGTGGATTTGCAATGAGGGTGTATTTGAAACGAGGGTGGCCCCACCTTAGGGTGCATTTGTTAGTGAGGTGTTTGGATGGTATTTTGAGAAGGGAGATTTGGAAGGTGGATTTGATAGGATAAGAGAGCAAATGACCTATTTACCCCCGAACCGAATATTTTAATAAACTAAATGGATTAATTTCATTATAATGACAATAAACACATAATAATTACAAAAAATACACATTCAATACATAAAAAAAAAAAATTATAACCATATTTTTTAAAAAAAAAATTTCCAGAAAAAAAAATAGGCTAGCCATTTACACAATTATATTTAAACTATATTAGATGTTGAAAAAATAATATGTACCCAATTTGGCACCAAAAAGTCTTAACATTATTTTTTTATAATACGTACTGTATTATTTTTTACCTTTCATTTTGTGGAATTTATTTATTTATTTAAAAAAAAAAGAAAAGAAAAAGAGTCATTGCAATTAAAAATAGTCATTGGATAGTCTTTGAGAACAATTAGTTGCAGGGGACATTGATACACTAGATCCTTTCTCCCATTCCTTCTAGATTATACTAATTGTTCTTCCTCCGTTTCATTTCTTTAATTTCTCCCTTTCCTTCCAGATGAAGTCCGATGACGCGGCTCTCCTGCAAAATCCGACGACGCGGCTCGACCAACGACGGGGTCTGACTTCACTGCTGTCTCTGTACAGATTTTCCAATGAAATCCGGCGACGGGGTCCGATGTCGGCATCCCAAATCTAATAGCCCAATGCCTCCTCTGGTCCGATGATTTTTTTGGAAAAAAGGTAACAAAGTACTTGTACAAAAACTTCCATGGAGGGGTAAAATAGGTTTAAAAAAAACCCAAATCCACCCTTGTTAGCCAGCGACGGGGTCAGGGCTGTCGTTGGCAGATTCGGGGAACCCGGATTTGCACTCCAAACAGTGAAAATAGTCCGGGTGGAGTTGGGGACGAAAATTTTGTGTCAAACACCAGCTGGTGGTGGGCCCTTGATTACAAATCCGGAGCGGCGGCAAATCCAGGTGCTAACAACGTCGCCAAACAGGACGTAAATTGAGTAAGTTGCTATCACAATTTTCTCCAAGTTACTATCGATTGAGCTGCGTAAGAAAATGAAAAGTTAAATGAATTACATATAATTAAAAATAAGAATTTGATAACCTACTACCAAGGTATAAAATGAAACGGATCAACTCACATGGCCATAGCTAGTTAGATTGTCCATAATTAAAAATCTAAAAGTCTGATGAATGTATTTGAAAGTGATCAACAGTAAAATATGTTAGGAATAATTAGTCATAAATATACAATATTTTGCCTATTTAAAGGGAAGGATAAGGAACATTTGCAATTAAACATAAAGACAAGAAACATTTGCAATCAAATCTAAGACACAATATTTTGCCTGTTTAAAGGGAAGGACAAGGAACATTTGCAATCAAACATAAAGACAAGGAACATTTGCAATCAAACACAAAGAGACAATAAGTGGCCCTATTACTTATGCCATTATAAATTGCAAAATACGATCAAAAGAATTAGATTACGTTCTTTTAGTCGTAATCTAACATTTGACGTTCATATATACGAATCCATAATCAAAGAGGACAACAACTTGATTTTTGGATGGAGTTAAAAAACCCATAAATCAAAACCTAGACGATCAAGAAATAATGCCGTTGTGGTTATTAGTAAGTTTCTTAATCCAAAACTTTTGCAAGTAATTTAATGGTAAATTTATTAATGGTGGATTATGCCCAAAAAACTATCCTTATAAAGGAAAATTTATTGAAAAATACAAAAAAAAAATCCGTTTTTAAGCCAAGGACACGCACTATTTTGCAACTGATTAGAATGAGGGTCAACATTTAATGAAAATGAAGACCACAATGAAGCCTTACCCGCTTGCGAACGAAGAAGACATTGAAGCGGAGCAAGTTCTGGTCTCTTTTCCAACGAAAAAAAAGAGGGCGATTTGAGCCTCACCACTGCAAACGAAGATGATAACTGACTGGCCCTATCTTAAATGAAGAAAATGAACAAGAAGACTCCTCTTACCGACCAAAAATCTTTTCCTGCATTGAGAACAATTTTTACTTTATGACCCTAAATTTTTTTGGGGAAGGAGCCCAAGGTGAAAACTGGAAGTCATTGTATCCGCTTTTTCAAGAAGTAAATACTGTACAACACGCTACACGTATTTTAATTCTCTATTCAATTTTAAAAATTAGTGAGATGTCACTAATTTTTTGGGTCACTGGAAGTGGCCCACTAAGAGGCAGGAGTTAATTTTTTAAAATTTTTTGTACAAAATTAGAACTTTTAGAAATTAGTAAGATGTCACTAATTTTTTGGGTTGCAGAAGTTGATTTTTTTAAAATTTTCTATACAAAATTAGAACTTTTAAAAATTAGTAAGATGTCACTAATTTTTTGGGTTGCCAGAAGTGGCCGCCAAAGATGGGGTGGTAGTCGGACGGGAGGCAAGAGTTGATTTTTTTAAATTTTCTATATGAAATTAGAACTTTAAAAATTAGTAAGAGATCACTAATTTTTTGAGTTGCCGGAAGTGGCCACCATAGATGGGGTGGTAGTCGGACAGGAGGCAGAAGTTGATTTTTTTTAATTTTCTGTACGAAATTAGAACTTTTAAAAATTAGTAAGATGTCACTAATTTTTTGGATCGCTGAAAGTGGCCGTCGGAGATAGGATGGTAGTCGGACGGGAGGCTGGAGTTGATTTTTGTAAAAAATTTCTGTACGAAATCAGAACTTTTAAAAATTAGTAAGATGTCACTAATTTTTTGGGTTGCCGGAAGAGGTCGCCAGAGGTGGGGTGGTAGTCGGTAGGGAGGCAAGAGTTGATTTATTTTTAATTTTCTGTACGAAATTAGAACTTTTAAAAATTAGTAAGATATCATTAATTTTTTGGGTCACCAGAAGTGGTTGCCGGAGATGGGGTGGTGGTCGGCTAGAAGGTTGAAATTGATTTTTTTGAATTTTCTTTTAAAAATTAAAATATTGAAAAATTAGTGACATTCCAATATTTTTTTGTCTTTATGTTAAATTGCAATAGTTCCTAGTCCTTCTCTTTAAAAATGTCAAATATTTTTTGTCTTTATGTTTAATTGCAAAAGTACCTTGTCATTCCCTTTAAAAATGTCATTTTTTTTTCTTTATGTTTGATTAAAAAAGGACCTTGTCATTCCCTTTAAATATGTCAAATGTTTTGAATTTTTGGCTAAGTGACCCAAAATGTTATCACACATGCAATTTTGGTGACAACGGGGGAGCACAAATTTATTGAAGACCAAAATTTAATAAATCCAAAAATTTCACTAGAAAAACTACTAGTAAAGAAGGGCTAAAAGGTAATTTGAATTAGAGCCATGGACTACTTTTCTTTTTTAGTACAAATGGAAGTTAAAACAACTCATTCGGCAAGTGGTGATTAAGCAGGGACGAAGCCAGAAATTTCCCTACTTAGGGGCGAATGTTTTATCCAAAATACTTTGCAGCGGCGAGCCTATATAATTCATAGAAAAATTAATTTTTTTCTATGTAATAACATAGGTTTTTTTTCCCTTACTGGGGCGACCGCCCCTACTGGCTTCCCTCTAACTCCATCCCTAGTAATTAGCTCATGCGGTAGAGCTCTTAAATATCCTACATTGTATCTCGGGATCGAGACTAAATTTGGCTTGTAATAGATTAGGAATGATGAAGAAATAAAAAAACTCATTCGAAATTAAAATAAGGCGGCCAAAGAGTAGGAATATGGATAAGACTTCAAGATCTAAATGTAACCTCATACTTAAAATTGAATTTTTTTTGTTAATGACTGACAACCACGACCCTAGTTAAAATGCATTAACCTAAATTACACAAACGCATGCAGTGCACATAATTATAGTTGAACATAAAATTAAAAGTCTTTAGCACAGCAAGTCTAAAAGTAAGTCGTCCACTATGTTGAAGCTTTCTTCAAAAACACTAAAAATAATGCAACAGATAAAGTAAACAAGTACTGTTTTAAATACTCCTCCGTCCCCAATTTCTTGGGTGTAAAAACCTTCTATTGACTTTTTTATTTTGCCCATAAATCCAGTCAATATTACTGTGACCAAATTTGTGAGGCTAATTTATTATATGAAAGTCAAAACATATTCAATATGGATCTTGTTTGATAGATATCAATTAGTTTTATTATACAAAATTTCAAAATCATAAAAACCGTTATAAAATAAAAGATAATAGACTAGTCAATTAAAATGGGAAAAATATTTTTTAACGGTAAAATTGGAAAGTGACCCAATTTTAATGGATGTTTTTAGAAGTGGGACAAATATTTTAAGACATCCCAATATAGAAAGAAGGACCAAGAAATTGAGACGAGGGAGTACTACTTAGAAGAGTACAAAACAAAACTAAGGGTACAACATTTTAGTGTACACCAAATGTACACCGCCTCTATAGGACCAATTTTGGGGTCTTACACAAATGATCGGAGCTACTCAATATTCTTGCAACACTTTTTTAACTGCCAATTTTAAAAATTAGCTCATTTTAACATCAGTAAGGACTTGATCGGTTCTACGCCCAATTTACTGACAAGAAATTGGGCAAATAATCAATCGAGGCTTTACCTATGTTAAAATGAGCTAATTTTGTGCATCAGCCCTTCAAATAGTGTGCTAAAAATACTGAGAAGCTCCGATCATTTATATGGAATCCCAAAATAGGTCCTAACAAAGTGGTGTACATTTGATGTACACTAAAATATTGTACCATAGCAGGACTCCAAACAAAGCCACCAATGATCGATGCAACGCGCGAGATGACTTTATGGAATCAACCTGTTTTTGTCTCCTTTCACATCTTAGTAATAGGAGTACTATTTTTTCTTTTAATGGAATTTGTTCCTTATTTTATATGGAGGTGCAACCAAGCCGAGTTTTGTAATTTTCAAGCATGGCTCGTCTACTTACCGAGTGTAAAACTTGATTTGAGCTCAAACTCGGCTCGGTTGTAGATGAGCCGATCCCAGTTATTTTACGTAACAGGTCTCTTTGAATGACCCAAATTCTTGCAAACTGAGCTGAGCTTTTATGTGTTGATCTCATTCCTAAAATTTGAGCTTGATTAATTGGAGTCCCACGCTTACAATTGGACTCGTTAAAGTTGTTTAAAATATACTTTTAAAAATACTTGTAAAAAATTCTACTCATTTGAATATCAGTAAAGGCTTAATTGGTTCATTCAAATTTATTATGTAAAATTTGACAATAATCAAGTAAATGATCTGATCAAGCCCTTGCCAATATCCAAATGAATTGATTTTTTACAGTCAATCTTAAAAACATATTTTAAATAAATTGAGCGGGTCTGATCATTTACGTAGGGTTCAAAAAAAATTTGTGTCAAATGTTTTGTTATTCATTGTGTTAACGAAAACCGCCCCCTTTATTAATAACTCAAATTTTAATTCTCCAACAAAAATAAATAAATTTGTTTGCTATGTTTTTGTTAAAAATGTTTTTTGCTTTTTGGTAATACTTTATCATTTGTCGTCGCCTCAAACACATAATATTTAGTACATCAAATATTTCTATGGACCCAGATAAAACAAAACAAAATATTTCTTTAGAAATATTGTCCCATAATGAATGGAATTGGGATCATGTAGTGCCACACCACATAGTTATAGTGCGATATTTGAGTTGTTAATCGCATAATCAATCACTCGTGTGACGCATTACAAGATCCTCGGATCCAAAACGAAATTGAAGATCATGTAGTGCAGTACTGCAAGTGTTATAAGTGTAAGGGGAGACCGGAGACCCGAGAGTGTGAGAGAGAGAAAAAAGAGTCAAAAGGAGGAATTATGAATTCATCACCATGAGCAAAAAGTGAAGGTGATTCATGAATTCAAAGTACCATAAGTAACACGTGACTGGGACTGTTCGCCAAGGAATGCATGCACCCAAAAAAGGTCGATCGATAATAATTTGATTGGGCATGTCCATGAAAAATTGTTCCTTTCATCTCAAGTTGTTTATCTAATTTTAATATATGTGCTCATCAAAAATTATATATATCTCATTATTTATAATGTTTTATATAGTTTTGAAAATTTTGTTTAACAGAGCCAATTGAAATTTATCAAACAAGATTCATATTACGTATAAAAATATTATAAATTAAAACATATAAACAATTTTATAGGAAGTCCCAAACAGTGAAAGTGGCTGCGCATTTACCGATGATGATCACTTTATTTAATAAATGCTTTTTATTTTCACTTATTTTACTAGAATGCTATTAAATGTTAGATTGAAAAGAGAAAAAAAAAAAACAGTTGGATCTAAATTTTTGTCAACTTATTTTAATTATGCCATTGTGTACCACAATATTGCTAAACTTAACAATCCTTTAAATGGATAACTAGGTGGATATGGCAAATTTAGTTATCCAACTTTAATTTTTTTATGCCATTGGGATACCCTCATACCCTAAGTGGGGGCAATAAGAGCAAATGCATCAGAACTTTTCAAAAAATGTAGTAAGCAGAGCACAATATTTATTTTACTACTCCTCTAGTGACATCTCTATCAATACTCCACCAATACAATCCCTTTTACATTTTTCTTATTAATATATATATATATATATATATATTATATTTTTTATAAAGGCTTCCAGTTGTCAATCATTGAGAGATAAAGGTTGCGAGAGAGAGAGAGAGAGAGAGAGAGAGAAAGTGGCAGGAAAAATGATAGTAGTAAAAAGAGATTACTCAGGAATAGTGCCTCGGTTCTTTTATGGTAGATCTGTAGCAAATTTATAGTAGTACGTACCTAAGGCAATAGCTAATTTGCTGCAAGGTCTATATTTCTCTATTTTATTTTACCTGAAACAATAATGCAAATAGAGAAGCTGCTTTTCTGCTCTATGGAGAGAGATTAAGAGTGGGCCCACATGGTTTCCCTTTCCTTTTAGTCTTGTAGATTTTTTTTTTTTTTTTTGAGCAAGCAAGAAACATAAGTATTCATTCACTAAATTAACCATTACAACGATTGGCTAAGGCGTGAGCCGACCCAACCACTTGTCTAGAAACTTTAACTACAAAAACAAAGATAAAAGACTTAGCAATATACATAATGTCACAAAAACATCAACAACATCTAAACTTTGTAGACCTTTAACCACAAGTAAGCAATCCGTGAGGATTTCAATATGTCGTCATCCCTTGTTCCTAGCACCTTCCAGAGCATGTAGGACTGCCAGAGCCTCCACCATTGTCGCAGAACAAGCTTTAACTTTGCAAACATCCTTTGCATATGCCATCCCAGAGCTTACCCAAGCAACAGCTCCCTCCCATGTCTCCTTTTGCCATGCACCATCAACAACCACCTTCACAACCTCCATATCAACATCACCTGCCAAAGCACCCTGCAAAACCACCTTATATTTGTCACTCAAACCAAAATTCCCAGATTCTAGAGTACCACAGCTAGGAGACACCCTCTCCGTCTTTTGTTGAATCCTGCACATCATTTGATAAAGATAAAGAGCCTCCCGCCAAGCCTGGATAACATCCATCATTGAATTACAGAATACAAAATTGTTTCGGCAACACCAAATAGCCCATAGGACAGAAATGGACTCCAATAAAGCATATTTATCCGGAACTTCGCGCATCCAACGTAAAAATCATTCCTTAAACGCAACTAGACACCCAACTGAAAAATCCAGTCCCAATCTAGAGACTCTCCAAACCCTTCGAGCAAACTCACATTGAAAAAATAAATGTTCAATCGTCTCAGAATCCTTCCCACAAACCAGACAACTAACTTCCTTGGACAGTTTTCGACTAAAGAGAGTCGCTCACACAGCTAGAACTCGATGCAACACTTTCCACAAAATAAAGCAAATTTAGGAGGAATATTCAAGCCTCGAAATTTCCCCCAAATGCTACCTCTATCACCCCCCTTAAGGTCACCAAAAGAACCAGAAACCGCAACAAAATAGGCAGATTTTACCGAAAATTTCCCATCTCTTGAAAACCTCCAAAAGCAATCATCCACAACCTTATCACAAGGAATGTATAACGATACAATTTTTTGCACCAAGCCCACAGGAAATAATTGCTTAATAAAAGGCTCTCTCCAAGTACTAGTAGACCAATCTATGAGGTCTTTAACTTTAAAATTACACAAACCACTTGGCTGACCATGGTCAAGATAAGGATTAAAATCATTGGGGATCCATTGGTGACCAAACACAGTAACCTTGCTTCCATCACTTACTCTCCAAGCTATTCCTTTTCTTAGTAAATCCAAACCCCATAAAATACTTCTCCACCCCCATGTACACCCAGCCTTGATTTTACAATCAAGCAAATCCTTACCCCAACAATACTTACCCAACAAAACCTTAGCAAACAGGGAATTAGGCTCTTTCAATAGCCTCCACGCTTGCTTAGCCAGCAGAGCCTGATTAAAGCAACCAACATCCCGAAGACCTAGCCCACCCATATGCTTAGGTTTACACAAATCCTCCCATTTTTTCCAGCACACTCCACCACCATCCCTTTTGCCCCACAAAAATCTAATCATAATACTCTTCACCTTTTTCATAAAATAACCTGGAGCTCGAAACACTGAAAACAAGTAATTTGGGATTGTGGAGAGGGTATGCTTAACCAAAACAAGCCGACTAGCAAAATTCAAACATGGAGTGCGCCACCCTGCAAGTCTACTTCTAAGAGCTATCCAAAATACGTTGGAATAACTCACCTTTCCTTCTAGAATAGCCGAGATCAGATCCCAAATAAATCCCAGGCTTGTCAACTATTTTTATCCCAAAAACCTCTTTTAAAACACCCCTTTCTTCCAAACCCAAGCTCGGACTAGCAAAGATTTCCGATTTGTTACAATTAATTTTTTGCCCCGCAAAGTTGCAATAATCATCTATTAGCGCTTTCAAGATCTGAATATCATCCTGATTAAACTTGAGAAAGAAGAAAATATCATCCGCAAATAACAAATAAGCAATAGGAGGAGAATGGGGACTAATAGCTATCCCCTTACAGATATTTGAGGCACCAAAATGACAAAGATTGGCCGATAAGACTTGACTGACCAATATAAATAGGTAGGGCGATAGAGAATCCCCTTGCCTCAAAGAAAACTTTCGAAGGACACCCATTAACTAAGACAGAGAAAGACACCGTGGAGATACATTGGAAAATAAGGTTCACCCACTTGGGACTGAAACCCAACTGACTAAAAACTGAGGTAACCACTGACCTCTTTATCCTATCATAGGCTTTATTAGCAAGAGAGGAATATTAGTCCATTTGGAATCCGGGGAGGTGTTGTGTGCTACATGTTGTGTGTTGTGTTGAGTGGTAAAACGACGAGTTTTGTTCATTTTCTTGGTACACTTCAATAAGCCCTGTTTGGAGAGTTAATTTTGAGGTTCAATTTTGGGAGATTTAGACTCTTTGAGGTAGGATATAGTTGTTTTAGGCTCTTGGATTTAAACGCTTTGGGTTTTGGGTTTAGGCACTTTGTAGTAGTTTTTTGAAAGCTTTAGAGATGTGCCAAAAACTGCGTAGTTTTATCGCACAACATCCACCGCACATCACCCACCCCGGATCCGTCCATTTGGGGGATTAACGACTACTAGGGGAAGGGTGGTATTAGCTAGTCCCCTCCTCCAAAGTATTTCCATCTACATCCAACGGTCGAAAATAATCATCATCATCTTTATCCCCCCTTGATCCCACTCTAACCAAACGCAATACAACTAGTCCCAGTATTATTATAATCTCAACTATTTATCACATGGACCCCACTTATCCGCTCTATTCTCATTCTTAATCTTGTTTCATCCAATCATTTTTAATAATAGTCCCAACAATCAAACATGCCCAAAATGCCTTGCTATTACCCATTCATGCAAGTCTCATTACGTCAACTCAAATGAATGTGAGGTGATAGACGCCTTGTTCGGTTTAGGTCTCAAGACTCACCTTGTACGGTCCCTAATAAAATTTTCTATCTATCTCTCTACTCATTACTCCCAAAACTCTCCCTCAAAACTCAAACCAAACAAAGCCAAAAGTCCGTGGTGCTCAATGTGCACTAAACAATCACTCCAATCGTGAAATTAAAAAACTGCTGGAAATTTTTTTGTAAATTTTGTTGGCAACAAATTTAGCTACTATATATTTTTATTCAGCAATTTTTTTTTTTGAAATTTTTTTTGGCAATGAATTTAGCTCTCTCTCTCTCTCTCTTTGCGTGCAGCCGCGCTCATAGCTATCCTCCGCTCTACCCCGCCGACTACACCCCATCGATGGCCCCACCACAACACCACCGTCATCTCCTCAAACGGCCTCATGGAAGCCGCCACCATTGTCGTCGTGGAAGCGAAAAAGTAACGGTTACAGCTACCTACGCAGTACGACCCTAGCCACCATTTCATGTTCGAATTCTTCAGAAGTATGCAACTACCTACACAACAAAATTGGTGGAGGAGAAGGTGGGGGTTGTGATTTAGTGTATGGGAAATGCTACACGCACACCACAATTGCACCCCATTTGCACACCGCTTGAGGTGGCAGCTGAGGTGGATTAAAAGGAGGGCCCACCCCAAATGCAATTCAACCCTTTTCAAAAATTGGCCCAAATTGTTCCCGGGAAACCTAGAGGAGAAAATCCCCAAATCGTTACCCATCGAAGCCCCTCCCTTTCCCGACCAGTGACACCACCCCCATCTCCGGCCACCAGAATCTGCCCCCGACCTTAATCTTTCTTATTCAAAGGTCAAATCTTTCACGGAATCTCGAGCAAAAGAGATGAAAACACAATCAGATGCCACTCAAAAGCACATCAACACCAGTAATTTGATCCCTTTCCTCAAAAAATCCAATAAAAAACTTCCACTCCACTAAATCCCATAACAACTGCTCCACACACCACACCTCTGCCCCATAGTCTCAACTCGTTCTTTTTGCAGCTCACCACCAATATCTCCCTCTACTTCTTGGTCGTCCCAATTCAGTCTAAAAACAAACACCTTCACTCAAAAAACCATCGGAAGAGCAAGATCTTAGGCTAATTTAGGAGAATTATCCTTAAACTCATTTGATTTGGGTACGAATTCAATCTTGCATTCAGCTCCATCTTTTGTATATACACTTCCAGAGATGGGTTTGATGGAGAAAATGAGAAACAAAGGGTAGAGAGAGAAACTGGAGAGGTGGGTCTAGTGGCTGGAGATGGGGTGGCGACACTGGTGGCCGAAGATGGCGGTGGTGTCACTGGTTGGGAGATTGAGCGAGGCTTCGACGAGTCCAAAATGAGGTTTTCTCCTCTAGGTTTTCCGGCACAATTTTGGGCCAATTTTTGGAAAGGGGTAAATTGCATTTGGGGTGGGGCCCTCCTTTTAATCCACCTCAGCTGCCACCTCAAGCGATGTGCAAATGGGGTGCAATTGTGGTGTGCGTGTAGCATTTCCCTTAGTGTATCGCATTGTCTTTTTGGCTTTTGGCTCAGTTTTTAGTTTGTAATAGTAAACTCATTCCAAAATCGTTTTTCTTTTTTTCCCCCCAAATAGTAGAATGTTGAGTAGTATAAGACAAAAGTCACAAATTCTCGATTCCTAGCTATAGCCAGACATGGGAATGGCAATGACTATTCCAATCCCAATTCATCTAATTCCATTCCATCTTCAATTCCATTCCAATTTACATTTCATTCCATCTAACCAAACGGAACCATAGATTAGCCATTTTCTCTTGACAAAAAGAAACAAAAAAAATATGGGTTTTGCTAGTTACCACCCTTAGAGCATCTCCAACAGTTAAGGCCTCTCTATCTCCATTTTGGCAAGAAAAAATGTACATAGCTAGCCTTAAACGTTTTGATCACCCACCAGTGTAGCCATTTGAGAGGAAAAAAAAAACGATGTTAGCTCACGGAGTTCGAACGGGCGCGTGCACCACACGCGATGTGAGTAGATCTGACTTTCCCACACCCGCTTCCGTCAACCAGCACATGCGGGCTCCGGCGGACAACTCTGTCGATGAATCTTACACCGTTGACATCGCCTCGACGATTCCTACAATCCTCTGGTATCAAATCGATTTTAGCACAAATATTTCGGTGTAGTCGTTTTTTCGGCGTGGGAGGAGAGAGAAAGATACTCTGGTAGCGGGCTCACCTTCGATCGCCAAACCTCGCCACTCGTGGCGAGGTTCTGTAGCTTCGACTTGCTTGGCGAGGCTGCTGGGCGATGGTTTTCCGATTTTGGGTTGCCAAAATGGGTTCGCCAGAGTTTTGGCGATGCTGCTAGAGATGGCCTTAGGGTGTTCCAAAATGAGAATAAAAAATACTTTCTATCACCTATGAGCCACCCTTCCGTACTGTTTAAACTTTTCACAATTCTTGATTGCTTTTTGCCCATTTCTGGCACTGCAAAGCGAGAGAAAGGGGATGGGAAAATACCTGCCAATTTCTTTTTTAACCATGGGTTACAAGTAATTAGACTAGTCACGTGACTCATGTGACCAAGTAAAACCCAACCTAGCCCACAACATTCTGTGGGAAAAAAACTTACGTGGCAACAAAGGATTGTTTTAGCGGACACACAATGTGGGGCATCCTAGAGTTTTACCGTATGAGCTAGCCACCACTTGCCTACTTGTATTTTAAAGTACACATAAAAGTGTACTTAAAAGTACAAGTGACGCTCACAAGTGTACTTTTTGTTTTTACCGTTAACGAGTGTAATGTTGCACCTGTTCGTATTCCCCGAAATTGTATGACGTAAAAAAAAAGGAGATCTAAAGACGAGATGATCTGGCTGAGATGATCTATTAATATAAAAAAATTCCCTATTGGTTTGGTTTTCCCGAGCGATATAACTCCCCCCGTTTCTAAAATACCTGATTTGGCTAATTTTAAAAAATTGATTTTTTTCGTTTTTCTCATTTTGTCCTTATTTTAAAAAAAATTTCATTTGGAGTGAACAAATGGTGTAACCTTGTAATTTTTCAGTATATTGACATCCATATTGGCTACATGGTACCTACTTAGGTGAATTAGGCAAAATGTTTGTGCCGAAAGGAGGTCCATGGTTAGCCCGGTCGGATCGTAACAAATGGTATCAGAGCGTGTACACGACCTTGTTGGTTATGGCACCAAACAATAGACCAGGAGAAGGCCGTGGTGACTCGGGAAAAGCAATGGCTGTGTTTGGTTAAATAGCTTAGTTTAGTTTAGTTTAATTTTGATGATGTCAACATGTGTAATGAGTGGAGAGAGATAGAGAGAGAAATGAGAAAAATGATGATGTCATTAAAACTAAAACTAAAATTGAACAGAGAAATGAAGACGCCAATGTAACTCACTGCGTGAATAAATGTAAAGGAGAGTGTGCATCAAGGTTCTGAATCTCGTACCGAACATGGTACCAGTTTTCTTACTGGTACAGTACGGTACCGGTACCGAACCTATACTGGTACCGTTTCGGATTTAGTGGTACTACTTGCATAATATATATTGTCCCCTTCACATCCGGGATTCGGGACTCCATGATCCGAGCATTTTTTTGACAATCCGAGCTGTTCAATGTGTTCAGAAGGTGTTTTCAAAGGGTCCACATGAGAAATTTTCAAAAGAAAATACCTGGAAGGGCTTGATCCAAGCAGTTTTCGCAAAAAATTTATATTTACAATTTTTGCAAAAATTGCTTGGATAAGCCCTTCCCAGTATTTATTTATTTTTTTTGAAGATTTCTCGTGTGGACTCTTGAAAACACCTTCTGAACACATTGGACGGCTCGGATTTTCCAAAAATAATTTGCAACGCAAAAAAAAATTCTCTCTTCTCACATATATAATCTGAATCTCTCTCTCTCTCTGAGTACACCGTTTGATTTGCCAAGCGAGGAAGGGATGAGTTATGAACGGAGGTTGATTTCAATGTTTGGGTTTGTCTCCATCATCTCGATCTCACTCTCTCTCTCTCTCCCCCCCCCCCCCTCCTTCATCCCGCCTAGATCTGTGCTTTGCTAGTTGTGATCAGCGTGGTCCATCAACGGCTGGAACGTTGGGTAGTGGTTACTTTGTGCTCCTGCGAAATTTCGGACGGAAATCCTGGTATCACCATCTGGGCCGGTATTTTCCGAAATTTCGGTATCGTCCGGTAAGGCCCGATATTGAGACGGGGACGGAATGTGAGGTGTTTGGTACCGTTTTTCCTGTAATCCGGTGCATACCGGCTAGTTGTGATCAGCGTGGTCCATCAACGGCTGGAACGTTGGGTAGTGGTTACTTTGTGCTCCTGTGAAATTTTGGACGGAAATCCTAGTATCACCATCTCATTGCGGTATTTTACGAAATTTTTCGGTATCGTCCCAAAGGCCGATATTGAGACGGGGACGGAATGTGAGGTGCTTGGTACCGTTTTTCCTGTAATCCGGTGCATACCGGCTAGTTGTGATCAGCGTGGTCCATCAATGGCTGGAACGTTGGGTAGTGGTTACTTTGTGCTCCTGCGAAATTTCGGACGGAAATCCTGGTATCACCATCTCGGCCGGTATTTTCCGAAATTTCCGGTATTGTCCGGTAAGGCCCGATATTGAGACGGGGACGGAATGTGAGGTGCTTGGTACCGTTTTTCCTCTAATCCAGTGCATACTGGTTGGTACTGGCTGGTACCGGCCGGTACGATACGGGATGGACAACCTTGGTGTGCACTCATGTGGGTCCATTACTGAATTTGATTGGAAAGTAAAAAAAAAGAAAATAGAAATATGACGTCAGATTAGGAGAGAAGCTGTAGAAGCCTAGATCTAGGTCAGTTTTGTTCCGAAAACTTTAATAATTGGGTAAATTACACTGACCTCCCACGGGGTTTAGACTGTCTATTACCACCCTTTTTATTCGGAAATAGCAACTTGACCTCCCTGTTTTATATTTTAGTATCAAAGCACCCTTTAACGATATTGGCCGAGACTTGGCGGGGGACCCACCAGGTCCCGATGCCGATCAGAACGTCCGTTCATTTTCAAAATCGACTTCAAAGTGGAGTCACGGCGGGGAATCCGCCTCATCGACAGCCCTGAGGAGTCGATCCAAAATTTTTTGAACTTAAATTGGGTGAATTTGGATCGAAAGCACTTAGACCGCCCGACAGGTGATTCCCCGCCAAGCACTCCACTCGAATTTGATTCTAATGAATGGATCGGGTCCGACGACTATTAAAACTCCATTGCGCGGGTCTCCTAAGTGACGCTCGAGATCATAAGCGGTGCTTTTTGATACTAAAAATATAAAACTCAAAGAGGTCAAGCTTATTTCGATAAAAGCTGGTCGCGTAAAGTCGAAACTTCGTGGGAGGTCACAATTTACCCCAATAATTCTTTACTAATTGACAGTGCATTATAACTCGCCCCGTGAAAGAAATATAACTCATGTGGGCTCCAAGTAGCCGGATCTGGGATGGGCTGGGCTGGTAAATTTCTTCTCAAGAAACCCCCTTGTTTACGGATGATCCGTAAGTAAGATATTCTCAAAAAATATATAAGCATGAACTGAAATTAAGAAAGTACTGTTGGGATAAGATTACCCTAAATTAAGAAAGTACTGTTGGGATAAGATTTTTTTATTTAACTATTAAATGCAGCTCATTAAGACGAATAATTGATCTAAAATATCTGAGTTGAATTTAATAAAAATTCTAATAAGATTAGACCAAACTCAGCCGTACCAAGAAGGGGTCGTAGAACAATTGTGTGAAGTCAAGCATGTTCTTATTAGGAACAGTTTTAATAAGGCTTGATGACCTGCAGCAGCTTAGGGCATCCTTATTCGACATATAAAAAAAATAATACCAAATTTAATCTTAAAAATACATTTTATAATTTAGCAAATCACTTTTAAAAAACTCACATAATCAAACTCTCTATTCAAACTTTTTCTCTTCCCGCCCTCCTGCTCTTTTGGTGAGTGAATAGTAGGTCACCAAATTTGTTAAGTTATTGTAACAAAGTTAAGAAATTTTCAAACTGGTGAGTTGGTTTGGTGAGGCTGATTTATGAGATTTTGGAAAAGTTTGCTCTCTACTTTAACTTGAAAGTTAAATTATTAAGCCACATATTGATGCTCTTACGGCATACACCATCACACTATAATCACAGTTTTAATTAGGGGTGATGCCCAGTTATCTTTAATTCTTGTTCTTCTTTTCTATAATTTCAATTCCATGAAGAATAATTTTGTAGAGGTTCAATACCCAGAACTGAATACTCCTATTTCGTAGTTTATGCATTCAAATTTTCCAAAAAAAAAGAAAAAGTATTTGTCATGTAATTGACACGTGAAGGCAAGATGCAGTGTCTACATGGATACTGAATAGATGATTCACTTTGTGAGGAACCATTCTTGTGCAGGGTATCAAGACACTCTCTCTTTCTCTGTCTAGGTCTCTCTATTTTTGGAGAGAAAAATCAATGAAAAAGAAACAGAAAGTTCATTTTTATTCACTCGACAACCATATATTCTTTTATGTGAAAGTATCATAAATGAATACATGGAACCTCCAAAAAGCCACAAAGAAAGTAAGCGATGACTCTTATTGTGATGTGTAACACAAATTGGCTTTAAAGTAGTAAACCACTTCCTTGTAGTATAACTATGCAACCAAATTGCATGGCTAGAAACTCTTCAGTTGTGTTTGGTTTGGGTTTTGATGGAAATTTTTGGGATAATGAGTGGAGAGAAATAAATAAATAAAATTAGGGGTGGGCAACAAGTAATTTCGTGTTATCTATCACAATCTTATTTGTAAATTTCCACAATATTTTTCAACTCACCAATTTTTCGTGTCATGTTTCGGGTCGTGTCGGGTTCAGGTTGTCTTGTCGTGTCAAAAAATCATACTTTTAGCAAAAAATTTTTTTTATAACTTGACATTTCATCAAACTAATGTCCAATGTATAAAATTACCTATAAAAATGTTTATTTTTAGCTCAATTATATAGATTTATTTTATTTTTCGTGTCAGACATGCCCATCCCTAAATAAAATGAGAATAATAATTAAAGAAAAAACTTATTGAAGACGGTGCACAGAAACAATGAAGACCAAAGCCTATACCGAACAAATCTTCTAGCCTTTGCAACCGATCTTTTCTTCTATACACAGTATACAAGAGCATCTCAATTCCTTGTCTTTTTTCAATTAAACTTTGATTTCACTCATTTACTCAAACCTTATATCAAGCTAAGTTCACTCCAATTTCACTCAAATCTAGGGAGATTCAAAATTTTACTCCAAAATTGCAAGAGTATTTCTTCTCCTTAATTTTCTACTCAAATTTATGGTTGGATTCGGGTTTACTCATTAGCGTGGATGCACTATTGGGAAAGCGAGGTCACTTGACTCCACTGCATAGGAAAACACTCCTAGAATCAGGGGTGGACCTAGGGGTGGAAGTGTGGGCCTAGTCCCTTCACACTCTTGATTATCCTGATATTTCTACTACTTATTTTATGTTTTTGTTCATAAAAATTATGAAGAAATGTCCCCTTAAAATTGTATTATTAGTATATAAAGATGAATTTTTGCTATTAATTTATGAATACATGTGATTTGGTCCCATGCGTCAAGAATTTTATGTCTGCCACTACTTAGGATATATTGGATTGCTTCATACCAATTAATGAAACTTTTACTCATTTTTTCACTCAAATACGAGTAGAAATATGGGTAAGGGTTGGAGATGCTTTACCCAAACCAAACCGAGCCTTTAAATCTCAATCAATTGGGGTTCGGCTACATAAATCATTTTTTTCTATTGAGCTCTGTCGATGGCCAGTTGTTCACTTAAACTCAGTAGACTCATATTTCTGCGCACAACAGCATCCAATGCAAATTTGGGTCTTCTCCAGCATTATTACCCTAAACTATCCTATCAAATTATCAATTCTCTTAATAACCATGGCATCTATGCATTAGATATGTCCAAATCACATTAAACGTTAATCTATTTTCTCTCAAACTTCTCCTTTATAGCTATTACATGCACCTACCATCTCTCAATGAATAAGCTTGAGAGCTTCTAGAAAGAAGAAGCAAAAGTAAGATATTTTTTTTTAGGGAGAGTTAATTAGGCATCCTGTACAAAAAAAAATTATTATGATTTCATCCTATGAGATATGAATACTTATGATTCCATCCTGAAATTCAAATAAACTCCAAAATACCCTCTCTCTCCTAATTTTCCTAATAATTATCTCTCCTAATTTCCTAACATTTCCTTCTCATAATCTTTCCTAATTTATCTCAATTTCTCTATCTTATCTTTCAAATCTTCTTCTTTCCTAACCTTTAAATTTCCCTAAAATCTCTCATAAAATTATATCCCTAAAATCTCAAAACAAATTTTAAAAAACTAAAATACAAACTCAGCCTACAAACATGGTAAAATTATTTAACATGAATCATGTGTTAATTTATCAAGTTACAATGTGAAATTATTGACGTGCTGAAGTGAAGCAATAAACCATCTTTTATTTTATCAAATCACTCAATATGGTATAAAAATGTACCATGTTCACATGTCATTCATTTCATACAGTGAATATGGTTTATTGATTTATGTTTTTTGATAAAATAATAAACCATCTTTTATTGTAACAAATCACTAAATATGATATATCGATAAATCATGTTCACATATCATTTATTTCATATAGTGAACATGACTTATTGATTTATCATTTTTAATGCAACCAAAATGATAAATCAGTAAACCATATTCACTTTACATAATAAACATCTTTTAAAACACATGTGAATATGGTTTATTAATTAACCGCTTTTACTGATATAAATACCATGAAATCTGATAACAAAATTCACACCGTTACACCTTACATACAACCTTAAAACCCACAGCTTACAAAGAAGGTTTTTGAAACCATCTACCATTGTATAGTATGTGAAAACAACTGCCAATTACAAAAAGCAAAACTAGGGTTCTAAAACTGAAGCATGGAGGAACTCGGTAAAGAGAGAGAGAGAGTGAAAGAGAGAGATCCAACAACTTAAATCTATTCTTATGCTCACTCAAATTTTACCAAGGAAGGTGACGACGAGGATGAATCCAGAGCTTTTCTTGTTCACCGGTGAGGAACTCGGTTGGTCATGGAGGTTTTGCACCGGTTTAATACTTGATCCATTCGCCGCTGTTGACAACGACGACATAACAAAAAGAAGAAGAAGACACCGATCTAGCGGGGAGAGGAGCACCGATGTTGTTCATGGCGGTGGCTATCTGGCGCTGGGGAGAGGAGAGAGAGAGTGTTTCGGCAAGAGGTTTTGTTGACTTCTTCTTCAATTAGAAAATGGAAGGTAATGTTTGTAAAAGTTATTAAAGAGATAGGAGAGAGAATCCCATTGAAAAAGCTAAGGAAATAGGACGTGAATAATGAAAAACTTTCAAATAATTGTTCTAATGGGATAATGGAAGCTAAGGATGGGAAACATCTATACGTGTTTGATTGCTAAGGACGTGAATAATGGAAGCTAATTAAGGATGGGAAACATCTATATTCAAACAAGAAGAATGAAATGATTATGGAAACTATACCTATTTGATTGCAATGCCGGATTTGTAGGATAATTGATTGAGCAATAAATACCACCAAAATAGGATGTGATTAATACCAAGAATATAAAATACTATTACATAATATACTATTAAAATACATAATAGGGGCACAATGGTCCAAATTCAAATTGCAGGATGGAATCATAAAGATTCAAATGTCATAAGGTGACATTCTAAGGATAATATTGAAAGAGGATGCCTAATTAAATTTCTCTTTTTTTTAAAAATGAAAATTTAGTAAATTAAGTTGATCAATAGTATGAGCAAGCAAGACTAGCCAATGGCAGTAATCTAACGATGGCCAGATGTTAGTTTCTACTTCCGTCACAAATTGAAAATCGCATTCACAATTATTGGGCTCCGGTGGCATTTATAGGTGGATCTGCGGCTATTCCTTGAATGAGTGGCGGAGCCAGGATTACGTATGAGTGTGAGTACTGTAAACAAGAATTTTGATAATAACTCACTCACCACGAGTTGGTGGTTTTTGACAATACGATTGTTGCTTGCCTTTTGCGGCTTGAGAAAAAAAAAAGAGAATTTCAAACTTGATTGGGTGCCATTTAGTTCACTCACCTAAAATATAGATGAAAATTACACAAATTGCCATTGTCCACATTGAGCAATTATTTCGACAATGAAAATACATTCAGTTTGTAGGGCTTGATATTTATACAACTCAAGAAGAAAAAAGAAGAGGACATTCTTATACGACAATGTATTTCATCAAATAACACACATCTTGCTTTATAATTTGGGTTAAAATTTTAGGAATTTTTTTTTTGTATCCTTTGATCTAGCATTTACAAATACGCAATTCCTAATATTACATCTAGATTAGATTATATAATAAACTATTCGATCAGAAGGGAGATCCAATATGTCCCAACTAAAGTAGGTAATGTTCTTTTTTTCTTTGTCTTTTTTTTTTTTTTTGAGTGAGTGATCAAAAGATCATGGGGTGTGTTGCTTGTGAGCGAAAATTTGTCTAAATAATAATAATTATTTTTTTCTAATGCTAAAATTCATGAAATATCCAGCTGAGTTCAAAACTTGACAACATCTTGGGGCCAAGTCACAAGAGATAAATCTCTACTGAATCTTCTTCCCGGCATGGATGACTTGCCATTGACTGGAGAGGAAATCAAAATGCATGTAAACAAGTCCGGACAACCTCTGACTATAAAACCCAAAAAAACAAAAACTTACAAAAATATAGAAAACGGCAGTGTGGGCTTGTGCCCACACTGGCCCAGGTGTGCCTCCGCCACTGCCTCGAATTTGAAAATAATTATTTATCATTCGCATACTTGTGGCAGCTTCAAATAAGTTATATATCAATTCTTTTCACAAAAAATATAGAA
The DNA here is from genome assembly GCA_022606695.1 of Vaccinium macrocarpon. NCBI lineage: Eukaryota > Viridiplantae > Streptophyta > Magnoliopsida > Ericales > Ericaceae > Vaccinium > Vaccinium macrocarpon. The sequence goes on from CM040176.1 coordinate 17,350,952, forward strand.
GAAGGGAGTTTGTGTTCCGATATCTATTATAAGGGCAAGTGCAACAAGGCGCCCTAAATCCCTCCCATCTCTATTTTAGAGAGCCAACCCCCAAAATTAAGTTTCAAGAGACTCTTTAAACTACTCCCTAAAATACAAAATGCTAAAGTACCTCTCTAAATCCCCCATTTAGGGAGGCACTATTCACTACCTACTCATTTTTTTATTCTTTCTCTCACTCTCTCTCCTCCATCTGCCGTCTTTCCTTTTTTTTAAACAAAATTCTCTCTCCTAATTTTTTTCCCCATATATCATATTTTATTAAAAATAAGGAGGGTAATAGAGAGGATTGTTGGAGACGTGGATTGGTAGTGCGTTCATGAATTTTTTTAGAGAAAAATTTAGGGAGACGTTGGGAATGCTCTAAAAGGTCCAAGCTATAATAAATGTGAAGCTAATTGTTTTTTCTTGGCTGAAAGTGGAGACCAGTCCTGTGTAGTGGAAGATAATTGATTTCGCACACTAAGGGTGAGTTTCTGAATGGATTTTATCAAAATCTGATAAAATCAAGCCTTTGATTTTATCTTGATTTAATCCATTCGTGCAGAAAGTTGATAAAATCTTAGATTTTTGCATTAAAAAATTTAAGATTTTATTAACTCTCTGCACAAATGGATAAAATCATGGCTTGATTTTATCAGATTTTAATAAAATCTAGATAAAATCCATTTGGAAACTCATCCTAAAAAACAACGGGAAATTGGTGTAAAGTCCGAAAATAGAAGTGCATCGAGCCTTTAGCCCAGGTTAGATTTTTGGAAGGTTTTAGGTCCATGAATTTTAAAGTGTTACCTTTTTAGGTCCTGTATTTGACAAAAAAAGCCCTCGATATGTTCTCTTCCAAACAAATACGATACTTCTCTTTCTCCACCCCTCCTGGTCTCCTCAAATAGAGAACCCTCGGCTTCCGCTCCATATCCACCGTCTCCACTTCACATCATTGATGTCAAAGTTTCCGTCTCTGTCGTCGTCCAATTGAGAGACTCCCCTCACCAGTTCAAAGTTTCTCGAATCCTTCACTAAGGAATTCGAAATCGGGTGAAAGAAAATCACTTTTCAGCCAGAAAAGATTGTTGGATTCGCCAATGGTGTAGTGGTTTTAGCTATGGAAGAGACCAAGGTTTTACTGACTGTTGCTTCAGCTAAAGGCACGCCGTTTGTAGTTGGTTAGATTGTCGTATTCTGCTGATGTGTATACACTTGCAGTTTGTCGCACTTGTTTATTGTATGTATTGGCTGTTCTTGGAAGTTATAAGTGGTTCCTCTTTCTAGCTTATTGTCAAGGAGTTCAGTAGGTGGATTATTCGGCTTGAACTTGGGTCTTTGTCTATGACCTTCTGCATTATTTTTGAAGGAGTTCAAAAAAAAAAAATTAATGATTGGTGCTAACTGTGTTTGGAAAAAATTTCCATCTTACTGCTTAGCAGGGAAATTAGCTTTCCTCCAGTTGATTTGTGATTGTTTATTAGTAATATTTTTGGAGATGCAGATTTCTAATATCAAATTCAAGCAATAAGAGAGAACTATTATGGAATTGGAATGCGTTTTTTTGATGAAGGCTCTCTTTAAGGGGGGACCATCACCATGGGAAGCTCATACCATTAGTTGAAGACATTTAAACACTTGCTTCTAATTGTGATTTTTCTTTCATTTGTTTTGTAGATAGAGAGAATGTTTAAGATGAGATATCATTATCTCGTTTATTTATTTTTGTAGAACCAAAATGCATAAGCTGAGATACCATAATCTCGCTTTATTTTTACTAATGAGATATTTTTATCTCTTGTTTTTAATTAAGATAGATATCATTAGCTCGTTCTTTATTTTTGTACAACCAAATACTATTTTAATTGAGAATTGAAAGTGGGAGCAAAGGGTTTTACAAAATGGTCACGTGAGTTGAGTTTTCACTGGAAATACCGTCTCTTCACTGTAGTAAAAATGGATGTAACTTTTGTCGAAGTACGGATGTCTAAAAAATTATGAGATGAGTATTCTCTTTGAACGGGAAACGTAAACATATATTATTACACTAAAAATGACACTACCAGTCTAAAAAATAAAAGAAAAAAATAAAGTAAATACAAAAGCCGCAAAATGTACAATGACGTGATGGAGACCACCAATCCGCTCGGATGTGACTGAGATATTGTTATCTTGTCCTTTGTTTTTGTAGAACTAGTTACTATTTCAATTGAGATAGTATTATCTCTTAATTTATTTATGAATATATAGCAACGGCATAACTTGAGATATTATTATCTCTTTCTTTGTTTTGTAGATAGAGGTAATGTTTAAGCTGAGATATCTTGTTCTTTATTTTTTTTTTTTAGAACTAGATACTATATCTTGATTTATTTTTAAATAAATAGAGATTGTATAAGGTAAGATATTATTATCTCATGCTTTATTTTGTAGATAGGAGAATCTTTAAGCTGAGATATCATTATCTCCTTTTTTTTGTTTTGTAGAAACAAAATGCGTAAGATGAGATACCTTAGTCTCTCTTTATTTTTACTGCTAAGATATTACTATCTCTTGTTTTAAACTGAGATATTGTTATCTCATTCTTTTGTTTTTTAGGACCAAATATTATTTCAGTTGAGATAATATTATCTCTTGATTTATTTTAAAATATATAGATTGTATAAGTTGAGATATTATTATCTCATGCTTGTTTTGAAGATATAGAGAATTTTTAAGCAGAGATACCATTATCTCATTCTTTATTTTTGTAGAAAAAAAATGCATAAGCTGAGATGCTCTAATCTCTCTTTATTTTTACTGCTGAGATATTGGTATATCTTGTTTTTTTTTTTATTAAGATATTGTTATCGCATTCTTTTATTTTTGTAGAACTAGATACCATTTCAGTTAAGATAACTTTATTTATCTTGGTATAGTATTTTCGAATATAGAAACTATATATATTTAAAAATAGTTCTTGAACTTGTTTGTTCTAAAACTGGAGGGTCCCTCCATTCCCAATTTTCCACATTTTCAGGCTCCTTAAAATTTACCCACATTCTCTCTCTCTCTCTCTCTCTCTCTCTCTCTGATTAAAAGAGACCCAAAACCAGTATTCCTGCCGTGTGACCACCCTCGCGTTAACCAAAAAGCCATTGACACCATTCAAAGCTATACTTCATGGGCCAAAAATTTTACCAACTACAGACCTACAAGGCTACAACAACAAACGTCCACCATTACTAACTACAAAAGAAAAAAAAGCCGTCCACATCCGTTATCTCAATGCTAACCCAAATTCTATTAAAGAGAGATGTTGTATATGCATTGAATTGTACAACCTCAAGCACACGGTAAAATCAACCTGTGCGGGGTTGATTTTCCCAAGAAGATGATGAGCCTCCGGACATGGTGGTGTTTCGCCGTCGCCAGCTATTGCGACAACAACTCCATCGCCGATTCCTTCTAAGACATCATCTCCGGAGCCTAACATCGCCCCGTCGCGGCGTCTCTCTTGGGTCTATTTTGCTTTTGTGAGGGTATTTTTGAGAAACGGGAGTACAAGAGGACCGGAGTGATTAGAAAAAGTTACAGTGAACTAATTAGAGGGTGCATTCCTCAACGTGTCCTTTTAAACAAGGCGCCCAAAAAACAAAAGAGTCTAAAAGAAGCCGATCCAGCTAGTACCTTAGGCCCAGTTCAAAAGGAAAAAGCTAGCACCTTAAAAGCCCAAAATGGCTCATCACGTTCACTCAAGCAAGAAAGTTGACTTTAGCAGCAACGAAACGACTCTTGGAAATTTAGCCTTGTTCGTTTTCCTGTTCAGTTTTAGTTTAAGTTTTGATGACATCATCGTTTCTCTCATTTCTCTCTCTATCTCTTTCCACTCATTACACCTGTTGACATCATCAGAACTAAACTAAACTATCTAACCAAACACAGCCATATAACTGTAATAGGATCACTCTTTGCACAGAAAAAAGGCAACAAAAACACCTCCATCTTTTGTGCATTTGCTGACATTGAGACAATTATTACTGATTTGTTAATTAAAAAAAAATGTTCTCTGGCAATCATCATCACCTACGTTTCTGATATAGAATTAATTTCGACACAAGTAATTAAAATGGGAATAAAAGAAAACAAAATACGCGCTCCGGGAATCCTGTAGTGCGGCACCCGAGCTATTGATCCTGGTAATCAACGACTTGGATTTCATCTCAGCAATCAACGGCTCGGATCGTAAAAGTGTTGAATGAAATCCGAGCCGTTGATGCTGCTGATTGCGTGATCAACGACTCAGATGCCACATTACAAGATCTCCAAATTCAAAATCAATATCTTTGTCACTTGCAATGGTAATCAATGACTCTGATTTCATCTCAACACAATCACGGCTCAGATCGTGTGAATGTTGAGATAAAATTCGAGCTATTGATTGCACGATCAACAGTTTGGATGTTACACTACAACCTTATAGTGCGGCACCACGAACGATTGGATCTCCAAATTCAAAATTACATATTTATCATAATCATAAACAATAGTAATAATTTGAGTGGGATACTTTGTGGGGCTAATTAACTTTTTCCAATCAAGTTTTGCTTTTGTTTGAATAGTTGTAAAATAAAATTACATAAAATTATATTTCAATTCCCTTAAAGAAATGAGAACCAAACACCCTATATAGTACATACGATAATTTATCCTATGCGTGTTTAGAACTTAAAAAAGAGAAAGGAAATTTTTGTATTGCAAATTTTCTTTTCTTTTTTTCTTTTTTTTTTTTTTCTGTTACGGTTCTTTTTAATTGATCATTTTGTAACCCATTCTTTCTGCCTTTGATTTCCTTTGATTCTATCCACTTCTCTAAAAGTAATACCGACCTTTTATAATTTTTTCCCCTACGTCATCCCTCTTTTATTACTTTTGTTTTGGTTGGTTAAAACACTGATGATATACTTTTTTGTTTTGGATTGATTTGTGCATTCATCCTAATGTATTCCGATTTTTTTTTCTTTCTATTACGGTTCTTTTTAATTGATCATTTTGTAACTCATTCCTTCTGCCTTTGATTTCTTTGATTCTATCCGCTTCTCTGAAATTAATACCGATCCTTTCTCACGCAAGTATTTTTAGATTTCACTGATATTTTATGCGCAAAACGAAGTTTCTTTCTTGCACTGATTTTTTAATTTGGCCTTTATTTTTTCTCATCATTTGACCTTTGAGTGAGGGGGGAAGAGTTTTTTTTTTTTTTGGGTAAGTAAAATTTTATAACAAACAATGAGCAAAAAACTACAAAGAATCATCAGGGACATACCCCTGGAACGAATGCATCAGAAAAAATGAACTACAAAAGACCAACTCTCAAACTATATACATAAAAAACACACTCTAAGGGCAGTGATTAACAACATGTATGGTAGAAGACTAGAAGTGAATTATTTTTGTTGCGATGAGATTGCAGTTGCTTGGGTAGCCTTGAAGATGGCATAGATGTTTTCACTGCTGTTTTTACTCTAAGTCTTTTTTTTTTTGGGAACATGTTCTTTTATTAAGGAACAAGCCCAACGAATCAAGGGGAAAACCTTGAAAAAAACAACAATCAAAAGAACAAGCCAAACAAATAGCAAGGCAAAAAAATCAAAGCCTTGAAGCTACTCAATTTCCCTATGACACATAACACAGTCACAATCAGCAGCAATACCCCAAGATAACAACCTATCTAGTGTGGATAACCTCCTCAGAATAGCAACCCAAAGAATGAAAGGCCACCCAGGAACGTATCTCTTATGCCAAACCAAAGCATGCCATTCCACCTCTGGACTGCTAGATCGAAGCGCCAACCAAGTGGCACTATAATTTCCAGTAGGAGTCAAAGTCCAAACCACCCTATCCCTTATCTTCTTGATCAACCTGTGGTAAAAGATCACTAGAAGTGGCAACAATAATCTAATTGATAGTAGCGTTTCTACGCCTTGGCCATCTCCATCTACCGGTAGCAGTAATGGAACTAACCTTAGTGTAAAGAGACCTACCAAGGTTGAAAACCACTCTATCGCCGAATTTATGAAATAATGGCCCTAGAGTGTGCCAATTATCCAACCATAAAAAAGTATTTTGGCCATTGCCAATGACGGATTTAATGAAACGTTGCCCTTGCAACCGGAGGCTAAAAATTTTCCTCAAAGTCCATGAAGAGTCAGAAGGCAGGCTCATGTGCCAAATAGATTGGTTTTTTTATCAACAAAAGAATGAACCCACGTAACCTAAAGAATGTCCTCCTTTTTACACAAGGCCCATAAATGTCTTAGCATAGAATCTGTGTTCCATTCTTTGAGCCTTTTAAAGCCCAGACCACCCTTAGATTTAGGGACAAAAACTGCTTGCCAAGTAACTTTAACCCTGACTGTTTTTAGCTCCACCCCACTCCAAAGGAAAGCATCGAGGATGCCTTCTATTTCCATCATCATTTTATGGGAAATGATGAAAATAAAGGACCAATAGACTTGAATACTAAAAAGGACTGAACTAATCAGCTGGCTTTTACCTCCATAGGACAACAACTTATCGGACCAGGAATGAACTCTCTTCAACATCCTGTCCTTAAGGGCCAAACAATCAGAATAGAGATCAAAGGGACTCCAAGGTAATTGACTGGAAGGCCATCCTCTGGAACATCCAAAATATACTTCAAAACCTGCTTACAGTCTAGAGAAATACCAGCAAAAAAACATGCACTCTTCCTAAGGTTAGGTTCCAAACTAGAGAAATGATGAAAGTCCTTTAAAACATCCTTAATAGCCCCAAAAGATTGAACATCAGCTCCATATAGAATGAACATTTCATCGTCAAAAATCAGATGAGATCAGCCTATGCCTAAACATCTAGGATGTAGGTGAACCCCCTTGACTGATTTTGAGATTCAAAAGGCCAGAAAAAGCTTCCATAACTAGAAGAAAAAGGTATGGAGAAATAGGGTCCCCTTGCCTCAGGCCCCTGTTGCAAGGGAAAAAACCTTTTCAGCTCACCATTGATAAGGTTAGAAAAACTTGGGGAAGTAATACGTGCCTTGACCCATTGAATATATAAATTTGGAAATTCCATATGGCTCATGATATCAAGCCCAAAATCCCAATCTACACTTTCATAAGCCTTCAAAATATCCAGTTTTAGGGCACATCTAGGGACCCCCTGATCTCTGTGATAACCCCTAACAATCTCTTACATCAACAAAATGTTGTCAAAGATTGACTTGCCTTTGATAAAGGCAGACTGAGAAGCGCTTATAACCCTGGGATGAACATGCTGAATTCTATTTGCCAAGAGCTTGGTAATACATTTATAAATTATATTACAGCACGCTATGGGTCTATAATCCCTAATAGTACTTGGAGCAGTAGACTTACACACCAAAGTGATAGAGTAGCATTCCAATTTCGAGGAACAAAACCATTCTCAAAGAAACATTTAATACCAACAACAAAATACTCTAAGTTTACATCTATTTGTTGTCCTTCAAAATTGATTAAGGATTGCAGTTACAGTTGTTTTGTGCAATGAGATTGCAGCTATTTTTTGATTTAGTTGTTAAAGATTACATATAAATTATAATTGATTAAGTGTTTGGTTATCGTCGTTGCATACAATTCCCTTGCCACCTAAGATCAAAAAATATACTATAGGTCAATATTCGATCCCAATACATTTGTCTAAAAGAATTGATATTGCGTTTCCATTGCACTTCCTAATAAAGACAATAAAAAAATAGTGCAAAAAAAGAAAAAAAAAAGAATGCCAATATCACTTGCCTTGTGTAAATCTAAATCATGGTGTAAGAGACACTCCGCCGTAAACGGTTGGTATGCATGTCACTTCCAGTTGGAATGAGCTGCCTCACCATCCATCCAAAGCGACGCCTCGACGGGGACATTTCCGTCATTGTACCCAATTTAACCACAATGACAAAAACGTCCCACCTACACAACCAGATCCAAAGGGTCATCAGCGGAAACTTCAAGGGCCTTTTAGGAACTACGCAAACCAAAAGGCAACAAAAACAAATTTGCGGTTTCGAATACCCTCTCTCTCTCTCTCTCTCTCTCTCTCTCTCGCGTTTCGTGTCGCTGTTCGTTCCCTGAGGAGGTCCGTCCGCTTCGCCCCCCCTCTCTCTCTCTCTTTCTCTCCCTCTCCAATGGCGACTGCCGACATCTTCACCGACAAGAACGCGGTTTTCAGAAAGCTGAAATCGAAGTCAGAGAACAAGGTATGTCATTCGGCTTTTGGTTTATCAAATTCATGAGAAATCTAGGGTTATTTTTTAATTGAGATCGATTGGGATATTGAGATCTGATACAGATCTGGAATTTGTCGACGAGATTTAGTTTTGTATTTGATTTTTATTTTGTCAGATGTGCTTTGATTGCAATGCGAAGAATCCAACTTGGGCGTCTGTTACCTACGGGATCTTCTTGTGCATCGACTGTTCGGCTGTTCATCGCAGTCTCGGTGTTCACATCAGCTTTGTTAGGTGCTTTAGACTTGCAATTCTCTTTTTCTGACATACCTATTTAAAATTTCCTGTCCAAATTAGCTAGTTTGTTATGCAATTGTTAGGATTTAGGAAGTTATTCGGCCAATCTCTCACCCATTTTGGGGTAAATTATGATATTTCTTCACTTTGTTCACACTAGTAAGTTTACTCTTCAAAGCGACCCAAAAGGATCCAATTTTTGCAATTACATGGACATTAGATGCAACGGTGGTTTGGGCTTTGGAGCTTACCAAATTGAAAGTTGAAGCTTTGTTGTCCAAATGGACTGCGAAATGTTGGATCAATGGTTGTTGTTAGTCTCATTTCTTAGCTATTGGACAATTGGTGACAACACATTGTATGAAAGCATAGTTTCTGGGAGAGACTTGAACCATTGTCTCTCCAATATATATTTTTGTTTGGGTCCTCCTTCTGTTTACATCTGCTTCTCTATTTTTCGTCTTTGTGTACAATAGGGGGTGATGCAAAGTTTGACATGGTTGGGACCATGTCTAAACATAATCTCTAGGACTTAACCAGCATGATAGATTTGGATGGAGATCGACTAAAGTGATGAATGATTTGGTTGGGATGATTGAACATTGATTTGATTCTTTTTCTCCACAGGCTTAAGAAATAATTATTCCTTGAAACAATTTCCAAGTTTCATTCCAGCTTTTTTCAATTTGGAAGCATCATACAGCTGTTAGTTCATTCAGTATGGTTGAATTTTAATTTTGGTATTCTTTATAAGCTATATATAAGTTTGGGGGTGTAGAATATGGTAGAATAGTGTATGTAGGTGGCAAAATCAAGTGTGTTGCTGCCAATATGCATTGGTGGAGCCTAATGCGCTTTTATTTGCCATGCTTCCCACAAAAATGGGCTCAGCTACCTCATACCAGTAAGGGTGTTCCACTAACAAAAAACAGTTTTTTCAAAAAACCGAGACATGTCATTCTCTCACAATCCATCACATAAAAAACCGTGAAAAGCTAATTTATTTTAGGAGTTGTTCTTTTTCTTAGTTAGTTTGGGGATAGTTGAGCTTTTGGCATAAAAATGGTGTGGGAGTTCTGTTGTAGGACTGATTCTGGCAGCTTAGATTGTTTTGGGTAGGACATACCAGTGGTTGAGTGTCTCATATTGTCTAGGTATAGGTGAATTAAGATATTGCACCAGGGGGCAGTTTGTAATTGGAAGTTGCAAAACTCTGACTATTAATATGCATCTTTTTCCATCTGAGTGGAGTAAAGTTGCCTTTTTTGTGTTACATTGCAAGAAGAAAGAGTGTCTTACCTACTCATGTTTAAACCACAAGGAGGTGACAGAATTGGCATGGGATCTTTTGATGGTTGTTGGCACGAGTTTTTCTAGTAAACAACGAGAGTTCGTGTTTGGAAAAGGTGTGGAACTGGCCTTGGTTTTCTTTTTTGGCGCTTATGGAAGGACAACAGATAAGACTTTTTTCAACTATGAGTTTTAACGTTTTGCTGTTTGTTTAGGTGGGCTTTCTGGGTAAATGAAAGTAAACTGTTAGAGCTCGATGTTATTTTAAGGACTTCTTTGGTGACTATATTGTTAGTGGATATATATAAACTGAGGTGGGGATGCACCCTGCCTTTTGGTACCCTTGTATAAGCACACTTGGTTAAAGAGAAAGAAAGAAAAATAAGTCATCATGGAAATTTGTAATTTAGTATATTCTTTTCAGGTTATCACAGTATTCATGAGTAGTAGGCCTTGTTAACTAAGAAGAGGAAATATTTTAGGAACTCAATTCAGCAAGGACTTATCCTCAATATTTGCTGCGTTATCATAATTGTGCTCCGGGAATAGATATTGCTACTAATCTGCATCATTATTGTTATTTGTGCTCATTTAGACATGTCAAAATCTTTAGAGTAGTCACTTGTCTCTGATTTTTATCTCCTAGGTGTGGTACTGTTCCTTGTCATATACTCATTGATTCCGAACTTTCATCTTTCTTATCATGCCATGCAATCTATTTCAGCTTTGTCATAAGAACCCTTTGCATTGATGTGACCATAGTGTCTCTCTTTGGTGGACCTGGTTCTAGCAATTGTCAAATTAGTTCTGTTTTCAATTTGTAACAAATTCCAAGGAGCTGAAGTCATCCATCACAACAGTTTTTTGGATTCTCTTTGCAATGGTTTGCCGAAAGATTAAATAATGCTTTTGGTGAGGTTATCCATCTACCTCAACCTAGATTATGGTACTTCAATTTGTAACAAATTCCAAGGAGCTGAAGTCATCCATCACAACAGTTTTATGGATTCTCTTTGCAATGGTTTGCCGAAATATTAAATAATGCTTTTGTGAGGTTATCCATCTACCTCAACCTAGATTATGGTACGAATGTCTTGGATTGTGCGTGTTTCAAGTTGGGCTTTTGCCTTTTCTTGTTGATTCATTCCTACTAAGGCTTGGTTCTCCAAAAACTAAAATGGAAATTTGCTAAAATCAAGTGGTTGATTTTAGCAAATGAAGTGGGGAGGAGATTTTAGCTCCAATGAATCTGGACGTATAGCAAATTTCCATTTTAGTTTTTGGAGAACCAAGCCTAAATATAATAAAATCAAATTAAGCCTTGTGTTCCCATCAACTAGGGTTGGCTACTTGAATCCATATATAATTGTTGCAAAATCCATACAGTCATACACTTAATGATACAGTTCACATTCGATTCACAATGCAGAAAAAATTAACACAAATCTTAGGTGAATCAGCTTCTTATTTTAGCGATAGGTTGAATCAGTTTTGGTACAGAATTGGTGATGAATCCCACCATATGCGGTTCAGTTAACAATTTATGGTTCACATGATGCTCAAAATTGTGGGTCTGCCAAGTTCAGAACCTTTTTTCACTTTTTTTTTCTTTCCCCATTTGAATGCAAGAATATAAAGTGCGTCTGTTACAAAAATAAATGATCATACACAATTCATTATCGATGGGGAATGAAACTATTACGTGGAATCTATATCAGCTTCTTAACCATTTATTACATCTGTTATTTCCACACAAGTGTCATACATAAACAGTGTTCTAGGCTTAAAGAACTTGTACCGGCAAATTATCTATTGCTATTTCGGAGGGATTAACTTAGTTGTATATGATATCAGTTGAACTACTTGGATTATACTGGCGTTGTTCGTTTCCCTGTTTAGTTTTAGTTTTGATGACATCATCATTTCCCTCATTTTTCTCTCTATCTCTCTTCACTCATTACACTTGTTGACATCATCAAAACTAAACTAAACTATCTAACCAAACACAACCACTATAACTACTTGGATTATATGATTTCTTTGTGAATCTCGCTGGTAAAGTAATGAATATTTGATTAAATTTATCCCTTAAACTCTTATTTCCTTTACTTATAAATCACAGGACAAACAATATCTGTTAAGTAGATCATAGACCGCTATGGGGTTCGGAGCTTTTGGTATCCTTGCCATTTAAGTGTCTTACCTACCAATTAAATTGAATATAAATGTATATAATTTCCTATGTGTGTCTTGAAATTAATATATGAAAGATTCATCTCACCTTAGGTGTAGAAATTCCCTTTAGGTTATCTGGACTTAATGAGTACGAGGATCAGTTTTTATTGCAAGGTCAGCACCTCTAAGTTGTGACAGATAATGATATTTATTTTGAGGAGCTGGAGATTGAAGAGGACTTTATTAACTCTTCAGGTCAGATGCAAGAGGAGTTCTTTTCCTGTCTCTTTCTTCTGAGCAAAATATGTCGGGTTTGTGAACCTTCTGAAACGGTCTCTGGTGGTTTCAGCTTCTGCTTGGGATTTTCCACGATCCTATTTTATGATGTCCCTAGATAACTATCGGTCCAAACTTCTGCAAGCTGCGAAGCACAACTAGATGCTGTACTGGACAGTGTCTTCATAATCACACACTTCCTTTAGCTTTTTAGCTTGATTATCTTTTGCACTTCTGGGAATCAGAATTTGTGTAATAGCTTTAGCTGATTATCTTCACCGTCGCCTTTTGAGCTTTGCTTTGGGGCTACATTAATTTATTTTTCTGTCACCAAGTCATGACTGAGAATATTTTTTAGAAGAGATGAAATGCACGAAGCAGATATTTGTCTTGCTTGAGGGAACTACGGTGTTTTGGCAAAATAATCCATTTGGATCATCTGTTTGTCCTTGTTCAAATCTTTTTCGGTTTTGTTATTTTCATGTCAATTTTTTTTTTGTGGTTTATTGGTTTGTCTCGACAAGAGGAATCTAACAAGTAAAAAATTATGTTCGGAATTGGTTTTCTTGAGCAAAGACAAAAAATAGTGGGTTATTGGACATTTTGTCTTTATTAAAAAAATAGTTGAGCATAATTTTTTACTTTTTAGATTCTTCCTGTCGAGACAAATCAAGAATTTGCAAAAAAAAGAAGAAGCAAAACTAACAAAAGAGAAAATTTGAATAAGGACAAAATAATCCAAACAGATTATTTTGCCAAAACACCATGTGAAATCTTAGTGTGATGCATGTTTCTTTATTTATTAAGTGATGATGTACGCCCTCCACGGCTCCACATGCAAATTCTGTGGTTGATATTTGCAAGACATGGATTGCTTTTAATTTTTTTGGATTTCTAATAGTAAGCTTTCATATCATAGAATTATTCCTTGTTAACCAAAGACTTGTTCATCTATTTAGGTCTACCAATTTAGACTCATGGACACCGGAGCAGTTGAAGATAATGAGCTTTGGGGGAAACAACCGTGCTCAAGTTTTCTTCAAACAGCATGGATGGACTGATGGAGGCAAGATTGAGGCGAAGTATACTTCAAGAGCCGCTGATTTATATAGACAAATTCTTGCAAAAGAAGTTGCTAAAAGCTCCGCAGAGGAGGCAGGTTTGCCCTCATCACCAGTTGCTTCTCAGTCAGCACAGGTCGCTAATGGACTTCCTGATGTCAAGATTAGTGAATCTCCAAAAGAAGTTTCCACAGCAAAGCAAGAATTTCCTGATATCTCTGCTTCCCCTAAAGCTTCTCATCCTGTTGTTAGTCATTCTGTTAAGAAGCCTCTTGGTACAAAGAAACCTGGAAAGACTGGGGGGCTTGGTGCTCGGAAGCTTACTACTAAGGTGGGTCCTTGCTCTGCTTGGTTGTAATTTATACAATCAATTTTCCAAACCAAGGCAATGGATATAAAAATAAATTGACGTTGCTTCTCATTGATGTTTGGTGACTTTGGTCATGATTTTGAGAAAATTATCAAAACTAATATTATGGGATTCTAAGTAAAGATCCACTTTTTGGGAAGGCATATGAAAGGATCTTGTGAATTCTCAAAAATCAATTCTGCTGATGAGTACATTAGATAAGAAAACAAAGAATGTTTTCATCTTCAAAAGCTGAATTCTGAAATTTTTTCTCCAAAACTGATTCTGTAAAGTGTGGTGTTACTCTTAGTGTGCTGCTTATTTTTACACAAGTAATTTCCACCGTCTTCTAAACCAAACACTTCAATCCTATGCAGCCGAGTGAAAGTCTCTACGACCAGAAACCTGAAGAACAACCTGTGCAAGTTTCCACCTCAACAAATGGTGTCCCAACTGCCAGCTCATCATTTACATCACGGTTCGAGTATGTAGATAATGTGCAAGCTGCTCCATTGAGTTCTGGAGGCACACATCTCATTAACCATGTTGCCCCACCAAAATCATCAAGCTTCTTTGCAGAATTTGGGATGGATGGTGGTTTCCCCAAGAAAACCGGCTCCAATTTATCCAAAGTTCAAGTAAGCTATATGGTTTGCGAATTTGATTTTTTAGAATAGCTTTAGAAATTTAGAAGTAGGTAACTTTCGTTCCCATTCAGAAAAGCATTTCCCACTTAATGTTGGTAAACTGAGTAGGGTTCTCTGTTTGTATGTGCACTTTGACTTGGTTTAACTTTCCGTTCCAAGAGTAAGGGCTTTTTGAGCATGTAATGCACGAGCCTTTGTCTTTTCTTAGATGTGGTTGATCCTTTCTTATGATTGTGTTGTTTTTCTCTTTTCACCTGCTGTTTTAGTATGTTATTTTCTCTGTTTTGTTTGTCCATGAGTCCATGACTCCATGCCAGTGGGCAAATACTTTTCATCTGTCACCGCCTATGAAATGTCTACCTAAACAGTTTTGGTGACATTTTCCCTTGGTCTTGTGTATGAGAAGCTACATTTTTTTGCACTACGGTGTTTGACTGGCGGAAGAAGCTCCAACTGTTATTACACATTTGGTGGTGATACAGGCATTCCCACTACTAATTTATTAGGTTGAGCATTTATTGGATCTTAATTTTTGACTTGTCCTGGACCCTGGTTTACAACAACTTCTCAACAATTTAATGGTAACTGTTCCCACTGTCTATTTTCCCTCCTTTCTTATAAGTGGAATAGTTTTCTATATGATATATATTAACTTGATTATCTGAGTCATTTTTTTGATGACTTTTTTTTGTTCGATTCGCTGCCATTCCAGTCGAATAAGTGAAATAGATAAGGGATGCTGTGAAATACTGCTTAGATCACCTTTCTCAAATGAAGAGAGCAGATGTAATTTTCTTAACTACTTAATATAAAATCACATGTAATTGTTACCTTCGTCTCTTTGTTCAATTTGGTGGAGCAAAAGCGTTGCAAGTTCTCTCTTCTCTGCCAGTAAAAAAAGTAGCCAGATATTTATGTATCATTTTCGTGAAAAAGTTTGCAAGGAGAAAGGTTCTCTGAAAGGAGTGGTCCAAAGTTTGCCAAATGCCTACCCATGCTTATTTGAATGTTTTCAATGCTGGATCTTGTTGTGTTGGTTCTCGTCTCTATGATTGCAAGCATGGTTGGTTCACATTAAGATGATTACCTGGTGGTTATAATTCATTCTGGGAAATTGTAAAAGGACTGCACTGACTAACGTCAGCTCAGAGCATTGGTCGTAATTCTGATTCTTTTGAATGTATGCAGATAAGCTGGTCATTTTAGAAGAATTCCCGAACTTATTATGAAGCTTTGTTTTTTTTTTTTTTGCAATCTTCTTTCTGTTTCCACTCTTTTTTTGGCAGTTGGTTTGCATTTCTATAAGTTATTTGTATGTTCTGTCAGATTGAGGAAAGTGAGGAAGCAAGAAAGAAGTTCTCTAACGCAAAATCTATTTCATCAGCCCAATATTTTGGGGATCAGAACAATGCTGCTGCAGATGCTCAACTTTCCTTGCAAAAGTTCTCAGTATGTGGTCTTAGCATTACTTGCACACTTTTTACCATGTTGAATTTTTCATATTTCCGAAGCATTTTATTGGCCTTCTTAAGTTGAATCCTTTAAAATCTTCCACTGTTTATTTTTAGCATATGATATGAGCTATGGGGTTTTCTCTATGTTACTGTGTTAACACTTAGCACGTAAGGAACAAGGTATAACTTCCCATCTTTACGTAAAATTTGGGACTTCCATGTTTTAAATTCGCTAAGCATTTCTTCCCTTTTTCGACTGTTATTTTGGTTAAGTTTCCAACTGTCCCAAAAGTGTAAACTATATTGGAATGGGCCCAGCAATGTATACATCAAGTTATCCAATGTAGTCCTTCGCGTGCAACCCTATAATATGCACCTGGAGACATCCAAACATATAGAGCGAAACAAAATGTGGAAGGGTGCAAACAAGTAAAAATGAAAGCGGAGAGACTTCAATGGTTGAAGTAAAATGAACTCCCAGAATCAAAGCTTTGATACCATGCTATATTGCTATGTTTATTAAATTATTTGAAAAGCTTGAGAATCAAAGCTATGTTTATTAAATTATTGGATAGGATAGCCAATTTAATTCCATTTTAATTCAAGATTTAAATACAATGCTATAGTTTTATGGGTGCAACCATTTTCTTTTCCCACTCAGGAATCATTGCTTCTAAAATCTCGCAACTTGCAAGTGGACATGTCCTAGGAACATCAGTGTTGCCTAATGATACTCCGTGAACTAAGTCTATTTGTCTCCCTGAGATTTTCTCTGAGCAATCTTTGAAATTGACGGATCACTTGATTGAATTTGTTAACAGTTCAATTCAATAGATATCATCTCTCCTCTTTCTTGTTTTTTAGGGTTCAACAGCAATCTCTAGTGCGGATCTCTTTGGTGACCGTGGAGATGATTCCTCACTTGATCTCACTGCTGCTGACCTCATTAACCGGCTTTCTTTCCAGGTTTGCTTCATAACATTTTCGTCTTTCTTGCCGTGAAACTTGTATACATGATAATTCCTGGTATTTAGCTTTAGATGAGATTTTTAATACTCACTTCCGATAGTTCAATTCCCTTCTTTTCTCTTCTCTGCAGGCACACCAGGATATATCTTCTCTGAAAAACATAGCAGGCGAGACAGGGAAGAAACTAACTTCCCTGGCGTCCACTTTAATGACAGATCTTCAAGATAGAATCCTCTAATGATACCATGTATTGTTTCCGAAATCATCAGAAGAGTTTGTTATTGTAGCATCCAATATTGTATCTAGTGGATGAAAAAAACTGAGTCCATTAAATTCTTTGAAGTGTCAAAAATAAGATTTTAAAACTCACCAGGCTTACGATAAGTCTGGTGTTATTATGTATGGCTTTATTTTTGTTTTAAGGGAGTGCCAATGTTTATTCAGCCAAGTCTTATTGCATTTTGACGCGAACTTGTAAAGATGGTGGTAGAGGACAGGAAGCACATTGATTGTTGATTTTTGTGGCCTTCATGGCCTTCAGAAGGACCTTGTATTTTGTTCATTTTGAGCTCCTCGGACTTTTTTGGGCACATCATATTGGACAAAGAGATGAATTAAACCCGTTTTGTCTAAAACTTTGACTCCATCCTTGGGTGATTTTTGAGTCAATTATCATTGCAAGGACCAAGTTCTGGAGTCCTTTGTTTTAGCAATTCTGGTTGACAAAATACATATGTACATCGAGTTGTAATTTTATTTTTTTAGAGTGTCTATTTAGGTGTGAAAATGAATCATCTCTTTATGTAATGGTTGATAGTGCGGTAGTATGTAGTTTAGTAGTGAGTTGTGTCGGTTATTGTACTAGTTTAGGAGTTGCTCAAAGACTTGCTCAAGCGACTTGTCCAACAACTTTTTGGCCAAGAATGTGCAGACAAATTTTTAGCAACCTTCAGGACTTGCTCGAGCAACTTGTCGAGCAAGTTGGGCGCGCACAACTCTTTATTAGTACCAAAGTGCTAGGGTTTTCTTATTATCTCTCATGACTTAAGTAGCCGCACTATTTGGAAAAATAGAGGAAAAAGTTTCTTGATCTTTTGAGTGATAACCTTAGAGCATCCACATTGGCATAACCAAAATCAAAAAGTTGCTAAAGTTAGCAATGTTTGTTTAAAAAAGTGCTCACATTGGAATAACCAAACTTAGCAATCTCTTAGCAACTAACCAAATTTTGTCACTTGGATAACTAAAATTAGCAACCTTTTGCCAATAACCAAATTTAATGGACCCCACATCTACCCAATCAAGTACACCCACCATTACACAAAATGACAAAAACCTTCTCTCTCCTCTCTTAACAATGTTTTCAAAAGTTTAATTTAAATTTTTTTTTTCTTTTTCAAAAGTTTAATTTTAAAAAACTGGTTTTTTTCAAAAGTTTATTTTAAAAAACTGTTTTTTTCAAAAGTTCATTTTAAAAAACTGTTTTTTTTTTTCAAAAATTCCTATTAAAAACTGTTTTTTTTCAAAAGTTCTTTTAAAAAAAACTGTTTTTTTTTTCAAAAGTTCATTTTAAAAACTGTTTTTTTCAGAAGTTTATTTTTAAAAACTGTTTTTTTAAAACCGTTTTGTACTTAAAGAAAATTCAAAATATTTTTTTAAAAAAATTTCAAAACTATTTTTTGTAGTTTGAAAAAGTAATGTGGCAAGTTTTGTTTATCATTTGAATAAGTGATGGAGGGTGTCCATTATTTTTGGTTATGGACAAAAAACACCAATGTGGGACTTGACATTGCTAACTTTAGCAACCTCTAAATGGATAACCAAAAGCTTATGTGGCAACTTTTGGTTATCCAATTTTGGTTAGACCATTGTGGATGCTCTTAGAGTTTCTACATAATCGAATAATCGTACAACTAAATGTTCATCTCCAAGAAGTTCTCTACAATCTAGAAGTGATTTATAGGGAATATTTTTGGTGGAATTCCGAAAGTATCCAAGAAAAGCTTGTGTGATTCAAGGTGTTGGTGATCAAGATCACAGGGTGTGGTGTACGCGTGACTCAGTAGGTGATACTAAGAAAGTTGTGAGAATTTACTTTGTTTGGATATGTATTTTTGTAACTGCACAATGATTATAGTGATTTGATTCCTTCCCATGGTTTTTATCTATTCCGGAGTTTTACAGGTATATCGTGTGTACATTTGTTTGATTGTTTGTGTGATATGTGTTAGGTAACTTATTGATTCACGTTTATACTATTAGGGTTTTTTATTTTGCAAATTATTAGGGAACCTTTTGATTTCTCACTTTTTTAAAAATCCTTCTTTTGAAAATTACAGTGAGAATCTGCAAAAGCGATTGGATGATACGCATAATAGATAGTATTGTAAAGGGCTTTTCTTTTTCGAGAAATTTGTATGGGGCTTTTGTGAGTATAATCCGAACTCCAAAAGTTTCTTTAGAGATGATTCTAAATTGTGCATTTTCCAGTTCATATTTCATAATGTATTTTACCAGAATGAATTATATAAAAGTGGCTCCCAAATACCCAAAAATAAAGAAATTCAATAATTTTTCACTTGGAAGCCCAGAGTTACAAGACCCTTTTTTTTGGATTTGAGAGCAATTTTATTCATGAGCAAATGCGACGTGCACATTTTTATTGTAGATGTGTTGAAACGGCATGCCGTCCCTAGAATTTTGTAGGCTTCATGTGCATCGGAGAAATTTTTAAACAGCTGTGTTCAGATCTATGCACAAAAATTATGTGCATATACTTCCTTCTTTGTTCTCCCATTTGACAAGTGAATGAGCATTACCCACTTAGCACTGTATGTGCAGCCTCGTGGCGTGGCCGTGGCGGCATCTTTTCGACGTTCTCAACGTAGAGCTCGTCGAGTACTACAAGTGTACCAAAAATCAACTCGATCGGATATCTTTAAGTGCCTCATCGGAACACAAATAATTTAAAAAAGTGGTTTTGTTCCAATATTTTGTGTCCATTTGTGTTCCATTTCTTTTCAAGTTATTTGTGTTTTGATGAGATACTTAAGGATATCCGATTAAGTTGATTTTTAGTAAACTTGTAGTACTTGACGAGCTCTACGCGGTGAATGTCTCTGATTGTTGGAATGAGGTCAGCATAGCAACGCCATGGCTGCACAACATCCCCCAAAGTCCGTTTCGAATATATTAATTCAATTAAATATCGATAAGTACTAAACCCTAATGGGCTTGAGTTAATATTTTTGTAGGATTGTATCCCAACCACCGCCATCACAAGTACATGTCGATCATGAGTATAAATCATAAAAACAATTACAATAATAAAAGTAAAAATTTTCTTCTTTGTATAAAATCAATTGTTTTGATTTAGCTCTTAATAATTTGATAAAATAAATTTTTAGCTTAAAAATTTCAGCGCTCAATTTTTAGTACGTCAAATTTCTGACTTTGAGTTTTGGTTTGATCAAGCAGCACCTAAGGTTTAAGCTTTTAGGTTAAGCAGGGATGTGTCGATGGTCCATTTTCCCATTTTGATATTACATGCCCCTGATATCTAAGCATAAAATTTATGAAGCCAAGTACTTTATTACATCAAAATTAGGAAGGTTAGTATTTTAATCACATAATTTTTCAAAATGTCATGTGCTTCCGCTCTCAATCCTCACACTACGCTTGTGCTTTCAATTTTTGCTCTTATGAATTTGAGTATTTTGAGATATGATTCATAAACGCTTTCACGCTCGCACTCCCGCTTAGACACACGTGCACATATTATGTAGTTTGAATTTCATTTGAATGCCTTTGCTATTTGCAAAAATCTCTATAATCAAAACCAAAATGGGGTGCATCAAGTTTAGCGTTTGCCTTTTAATTTGGCTTTTGATTAGGAAAAGAAAAAAAGTCTTTTCAATGGATATTACCAGCATTCATGGGCAGTGGCGGAACTAATAATTGAAGGTAGATGTGGTACCAAAAGATCAATATATTTAATGCAAAAACGAACACACATTTTTCAAGATTAATCACACACAATATCCAAAAAAAAAAAAAACGTGTCTTCATAGGTTTATCAACCATATTGTAAAGTTCTACCAAAATGGAACTTGATGAGCTTTTAAGGAGGTGTTTCATTAACAAAAAAATGGTTTTTTTCAAATACTAAGATAATTCATTCTCTCATAATACATCACATAAAAAATCATGAAAAATCAATTTATTAAAAAAAATTGGATTAGTGAAACACACCCTAAGTCTAAAAAATTATCTACGATTTATCTAAATTTCTGACAAATTTCATTTTCAATGTAGATATGAGAACTTTCAAA
The DNA here is from genome assembly GCA_022606695.1 of Vaccinium macrocarpon. Taxonomy (NCBI): domain Eukaryota; kingdom Viridiplantae; phylum Streptophyta; class Magnoliopsida; order Ericales; family Ericaceae; genus Vaccinium; species Vaccinium macrocarpon. The sequence continues at coordinate 17,372,046 of CM040176.1, forward strand.
CTGTAACTATGCTTGAGGCGGGAAAAACCGAAATCGCCGCTCCACTTCCCCTCACTTTTCAAATCCAAAAATAATCTCAAACCACAAAATAAAATTCCCCTCGCCAAATCTCTTTTCTTTTCCCTCCATCCCCCAATACCATTCCCTTCAAACACTTTCTCTTTCCTAAAACCCCAAATTTCTTCATCAAGATTCAAGACCACACCATTCCAATCTCCCATCTATCGCTCTAAAACTCACTCTCTCTCTCTCTCTCTCGATACCCTCCTCAAAGAATCCCAAGAATTAAACTCGTTTAACCTTCCAAGGGAACCCCCAGTTGGTTCTAACCAAAACCCTAGTCGATCTCCTTAAATTTATACGAAATGAGTACTTTCGAATCTTATAATAGCGATTTCTTTCCGGATTTCTTGGAAGAAACCCTAGATGATCAGTCTGATTCGGCCTCGGTTCATAGTTTTGAGCCCCAAGAAGATTTCGATACATCAAATTCTTCGCCGTTGAGTACTGTTTCAGCGTTTTCATCTTTGCATAGCTCTTCAGCGGAAGATACTGAAACCAGGCCCTCGGTTTCGGTTTCTCCCACTTGCGACGGTGTAATTAAGCCAGCTGTAGTGGTATGTTGTTGTACTCAATCCCCCTTTTTTTTTTTCGGGTACCAAATAGATGCGTCAAGAACTGTCCGTTAAGATGCGCGTGGCTCCACGCAGTAGATGCAGACCCACACACATCGGTCATCTGTGTTCTAGCCTTAAAAATTACTCCAGATGTACTGTGAGAAACAAAAAAGATGGATGTTTTAGACAAGAAACACCTTCTCTCCAAACATTAATTTTAATGAAAATTTTATTAATGGAATAGTTGTCGATTTAAGAGAGCCAGAATAGCCTTCTAAAACTTGAGTTAGTTAAGGTTTACGTGTCCCTTGATTGACATAGTAAATTTAAGGAACAAAATAGTATTTTAAAATTTCTGTAACGAATTTGAGTCTCCCATGAATTGGGTGAGAAGTTGTGTACTACTCAATTGGGTACGAAGATGCTCTAAGCCTAATAAAATCCTCACTACGACAGATGTTAGGTCGTCAAGCACATTAGTACCAGACTGTATAAGTCAATTTGGGTTTATTTTGCTGGGTTTTTACTGTTCTTTTTTTTTTTTTTGTTTTTTCACATTTGTAGGGTGCAGGGCTTGCAAATCTGGGCAACACTTGCTTTCTTAATGCAGTCTTACAATGTTTTACTCATACAGTGCCACTTATTAAGGGTCTTTGGTCAGTCAATCACCTGAGGCCTTGTGATCGTAAGATTCTATGCATTGATTTTCTCATTTTTGTTTTTTCCTTTTGATATTTGTGGATTCTGCACCCCAGTGATACATATTTCATTCCATTCTGGTATAAGTGAGTTCCTTTTTGATTTACCCATGTGATTCGTAAATGTGAATACTTATTTATAGCATTTTTATTTATGACATTCTGAATTTTGATTTTTGTATCTAAATATTGCAGGTGATAGTGTAGGCTGTTGTGTACTTTGTGCTCTTCGCAGCCACATTGAACTCTCACTAGCTTCTATGGGCACGGTTGTGTCCCCATGGAAGCTTGTCGACAATTTGAGTTGTATCCTCTTTGGCATTGGAATACGGTTTATGATTGTGCATTTGTGCTACAGCAGGTTTTGATGAATTGGAGTTAGAGTTCTGCGATGCAACTGTAAAAAGACAATGTTAGCAACTATGATAATAAAATCAAAGAAAATTTAACCGGTCAATCAGCAGTTCTGCTTAATCTATTCAAATGTTTTTATTTTTATTTTTTATCTTTCTATTACTTTGTTTAGCTAAGGTATAGACCATTCTAGTCTGGCATTGTTATCAGACACTGTAGACTCTTGACCATTATTCACCAGACATTTCATCTAATTTCCGGAGATTCCAGCAGGAAGATGCTCATGAGTTCTTGCAATGCTTGCTGGATAGACTTGACAGCTGTTGTACTTATTCAAAGAAGGACACGGCTATCACATCAGATGATGAGAACTTGGTCAAGCAGGTTTTTGGTGGTCGTCTTATTAGCAAAGTAAGAATTTGCAAGTGGTCTATGTTTTTCCTTGTATCTTCATTAGTCTAAAACAGAAAGTCTTAACTATTATTGATAGCACCCACTCATTTGGCTTGGATGTTTGTTTTTTCAAATTCCTCATTGAAATGGTTTTTATGTTCAAATTCCAGCTTCGCTGTTGCAAATGCGGTCATTGTTCCAACACTTATGAGCCCCTGATTGACTTGAGTTTGGAGATTGAGAATGTGGCTACACTTCCTAGTGCTCTGGAATCTTTCACCAGGATGGAAAAGATTGAAGATCCAGAGATGCAGTTCACTTGTGATGAATGCAAGGAAAGAGTGTCCATAGAGAAACAGCTTATATTGGACCAGGCTCCATCAGTTGCTACATTCCATTTAAAGAGATTCAAGAATGATGGCTTCTTTGTCAAGAAGATTGACAAGTATGTGGAATTCCCGCTGGAGCTAGACTTGCTGCCGTACACTAGTGGCTGTCAGAATGCTACCGTTAGTTTATCTGTATCATTGTCATTTAACTGTGAATTTCTATTGAAAGAGAATCTTTTTGACCCTCAGGTCATATATGAATCCTGAAAGATCTGTTAGGAAAATAAATGCATGAATAGAAGGTTTGATACAAATTTGAAGATAATGTCTGTGAATTGCACTTCTCGTGTGGGTGAATAACTTTGAAAAGCTCTTTTAAACGGGAATATCATCTTCAAATATTATCGGTTCTTCTTGTCTTACGTATTCATATGAATTATTAGTATTATGCGGGTGTTTCACATGCTGTTTTGGTCTAGTTAAACTTTTTCTTTGGTAAACAAATTCAGTTGAAGAATACTTGGCAGGGTTGGGACAGATGGGATTCAAATATTGCTTTTTGCCTGCAAAAGAAAATGTACATGCTCCATTCGTGTCTGGTTTTGCTTCTGTTACAAGAAAATGGACTGAACTCCTCTCTTTCTCTGTACTCTTTAGGGAGAGTTGAAATATGATCTTTATGCAGTCGTGGTGCATACTGAACTCTCATCCACTTGTGGGCATTATTATTGCTTTGTTCGTTCTGCTCAAGAAGTATGGTACAAGTTTGATGACTCAAAGGTAATGCTAACCTTTTCAATTGAGATTCACCAGCATCTGATATTGCAATATTTGGTGGATATTTGAAATGAATAAGTTGTGGCCTTTGTTAGCAGATCTTACTGTTTTTAGAGTTGAAATTAATGTTTGAATGGTGTTTCCCTTAGGTTGCTAGGGTCGGTGAAGATTTTGTGCTCTCTCAGGAAGCCTACATTCTATTCTATGTGAAGCAGGGCACACCCTGGTTTTCAAGTATTTTGGAAACGGAAAAGTCCTACTTAGATCAGTATAAATCTAACCATTCACCCAAGTCAGTTTTGGATAACATGGTTCACATCTCTATGTCATCCCCCAATGTGAAAGATTATCCTGAAGTCAAGAAAGCAAGAGAGGAAGCGGTTGGTGTTTCTGTAAATGCAATTAATGGGTACAAAAATGGTGTTCAAGGTAACCAGGAAAAAACCGATCTCCCCTGCCTATTTACTTCAGCACCTCTGGGAAGAAGTAATGCTTCCAATGGAACATCTGATAAAGTTGAGAAAAAGTTCTCTCCATCAGTGCTTAAAGAAAATAAGTGCAATCAGGAGTACGATGAAGTTAAAAACAGTGCCAATATTACTCTGTCAACGCCCCTGAGATCCCCTAGCCCTGATATATACGCAGAAGAGGCTCCAGGTAAATTCTTTTTGTTGCTTTCATATGTATATAATATTACATCTACATTTATAGTGGAATTTTTATTTATTTAAATGGAGTGAATAATTAACTCCACGAACCGGGTGGGAATTTGCAGTCTCCAGTTATTCTATCCCGCGTGATCATCTCATATCAGATAAACAAGTGCCTTGTAAAAGAAAACTGGAAAAGGATCTAGAGGACTCACGGAAAATGAAGGCGGCTTGTAAGCTGTTGAAAAACATGCCCAATGACAGGAGCTCAAAATTACTGGCTGCCATGAACGGGTCCCATAATCTGATCGGTAAGAAAAGCAGGAGGGACTTGCCTTCAAACACCAGCCATAAGCCCAATCTTGACTCTTTCCTGCATTCGGTGGCTGCTGGAAGTTTACGCTGAAATTATTCGAAGTTTTGGTAAATCTAATGTTGTTTGTAGGTATTAGTAGCAAACCTTCTCTTGTTCTTGAAAACATGGGGTGCATTCTAGCTATATAGCCTTTTTTCACTTCACTGCTTGCAGGTTAATAAGTTAGGTAGTTTTAGCACCCAGGGTTTGTTTGCTTGTGAAGTTCAATTTAAGTTTCATTTGAGTTTTTCTGGTTCAAATGTTAAATAACAATAAGGTTTATAGATCCAAGGCTATGTTCAATTTTGTTCAGCCAAATATCTATGGTAATATGAGAGACTCAGTTTATTTATACAGTGATTTGGGTATGGCACCTAAGGGCCAGCTTTGAATGGATAATTTGTTTGCTATTGAATTATGCATTGCTTCACAATATCTAGGGGTGTTTGTTTTGTGAATTTTTTTTCTGCCTCGAGCCAAATAAAAGGTTAAAAGTTCCCCTTGAAAATTTCCTCTGAATCTAATTGTGCTTCTGCAGTACATAAAAAATACTCCTACGTAAAACAACTTAATTACTCTATGACGAATCCTCACACCTTAGTTTGTTTCTAAGTTTCTCATAGTTGTTTAAGTCAGCCAATCTGCACAAACCAAATTCTTGTGGCTTTGCAATAGGAAGCAACTCCTCTCCAGTCCTGTCCAATTTTGATTTTTGTGAGCCCTACTCAGGCCTATTACAAGGATCGGAACCGTTCATATTGTAGTTCTCGTCAAGAACTTCTACTACACCATGATTAATCAACAGATTTTTGTTTTTTTAATGCAAATGTGTGCCGATGAGATATAAATTAATATCTGATCAACATGATTATTGATGTGGTTGGAGTTCTTAACTAGAGCTAATGTGAACAGTTCCGATCCATTTTGGGATTGGGATGGGCCCATAAAAAGAAAAACTGGACAGGACTGTTGAGAGAGGACTAGAGAGGAGATGCTTCCTTGCAATACGGTATTTAGCTTGACTAACATAGTTAAAAAAAAAAGTAGAAGAAATAATTAAACAGTTAATTGAAAATAGCACGTAAGTTTTCATTTGTCATTTTGATTGGTTACGTTTTCATCATTTGCACTTGTTAAATAGCTTGTCTACCCTTACTTAGTGAAACGTGTTAATATATATAAATATTGTTGCCTAATTAGATTAGATGTAATTAGGATTTATGTAAATGTCATTTCCTAATTAGGTGAGATTTGATTGATCAATTGAAAATGACAAAGGGGAAATTGAAATCTTTGTTATATTCTTCCCAAAAGTATGGGAAAGTCCTTTCTGCACATGAAACTTCTATTGTTTAAATTTTCATGTATGGTGGACCTATTTACCATGAACACAAGTTTTTTTTTTGTTTTGAAAACATCAAGCATGAATACAAGTTTGATGAATTATATCATGAATTAATGGATGCTTGTTTGATTCGGTTATTGAATTTATCATGAATATTGGTTCGATTTAATATTGAAAGAATCAATCAGGTTAAATTTATCATGAATGTGGGTGCATTTACCATGAAAGCCGATTAGATACTTTTTAAATTTACCATGATTTCTAGGTTGGTCATGTTGCACTCGTGTTTAATTGTAAATTTTGTATTTGTACATGCAAAAACCATTGTAAATTTTGCTCACCAACTTGCAACTTTGGGGCAATAAATAGGAAATACCACTATGGAATCTTATCTTATATATTATTGCAGAATGACTTTTCGTGAGAAGAACTATAGTTGTGACAAGTGGCACAATTTCATTGGGTTGTCATAAATTTTTAAAGTAACACATGGTATATACTCTGTTATTACCACTCTCAAAAGTTATCCAAATATAGGTTACATTATATTAAAAAATTTACCTTATTAAATTCATCAAGATTTGTAAAGAAGATTATCAATCATATCATCTTAGATTTCAAATTATTTTCAATCAATTAATCGTGAAAAAGATATCATTTACTAGGTACATTCAAGTTTCGAAAAATCCAATAATTCAAGGAATCTGTCAAGATTTGTTAATTTAAATTCAAAATGTATCCATGCATTTATGTAAATTAAAAAGCTCTCACTATAAAATGTCTTCTCCTTTTGATTTCACGGTCCGACCAAACACCTCAACCTTTCAATCCATTCATGGAGGCACACTGTTATTTTTTTGATTCACATCCAATGTAAGTCTTTTTGCATCCTTTTCTTTCTTTCAAGACTTAAACGTTTAAGATCTTTGTCGTCAAAACATTCAATGTATGCTGTTTCATTTTCCATCCTACTTACTTAAATTTTTGTACCCTAACGTTCTATATAGATAGATGTGTATTGACCAAGACCACATTAACCTAGTGGCTAATGGGATCAAAACTTTCAAAAATGACTTGCCTTCCTTTTTGATTTACCTAATTTGTTTTCACATTCAAATTATAAGTTTTTTAAAATTCAACCGATTTTAAAATGTTTTAATGCTGAACACATTCATTTGTTAGATGCATTTTTGGACGACCCAGATTTACCCGAAGGGTACCACATCAACCATACTCTATTTGCACCCGAAATCTTCTCAATTCCTCTGCATGCATATAATTTATAGTAACAATAAATAAAAACTAATGACAAACAAATAAGCTTTTATGGCAATGATATTTAAAAGGTGCATTATGTGGGAGTTATGCTTAAAGTTAAAAGGAACATTACTCTCTTAATTTCTTTAAAACTCAAAGAAGTGGTGGATTCATTTTTAAAGAAAACTTCATAACGAGAATTATATAGTCTCTCTACCAACTTGCAAACTACTGGAAGACTCAGCCATCTTCTTACGATTAGTTAATTAATTGTATTGTGTCTGTCCATTTTGTAGGATGAATTATGAGATATTGATCCTATTATTCTTCATCAATATATATATATATATATATATATATATATATATATATATATATATATATATATATATTCGAATGGATTGCTCATTCAATTGAAAAGATGGTTACCTAAATGACGCGCTACTAATAACGGTCCTTCTTATAGAAAAGCATTTAATGGATTATGGAATGTCAAAAAAAAAAAAAAAAACACATCGTGTTAGATTGTCATCATTATATTAAGGCCAAACTTGACGAGAGAAATTTAATTACTGCTATTGCTATGATATATGTAGACAAATATATGTAGATTTGGTCAAGAGGATCATGGTCACCCTTAAGAGTTAATTGGTATTAGGCCATTGATAGTTCAATCTATCTTTTGAATAGTAAAAGCTTCTTGGGAAACAAGTACAATCATTTCTATTTCAGATTGTGCACTTTACATTTTGTTCTAAAAATGGCACAAGTTTTTTTAAACACGAAAGTACTTTATTTTTTAAACTAATAAGAATGCCATATTATATAATAAAAAAGAAGAAGCTTGGGAGACGGAGTGAGTATTTTTGATTTTGACAAATAAATCAAACTTATATATCTTTTTGTTTTGCATTTGCATTAACATGATTTAATTGAATTTGTCTCGTGCATAGCACGGGTTTTATTGTCATTTATTCCTTTCCCTTTTTTCTAAGAACACTAACATTGCATTAAAAATTAAATGATAATTTCATTGCCTTACACCTTTTTTTTTTTGAACATGTCAAGTCAATTTATAACAAATGCCATTCGGCAACGATTACATCAATAAACAGGAATGCACCAAAACTACTAAAATTGAAATACGTACGGCTTGGTTAGGCTTTCAAGGGCCACCGACTTGTAGACACTTTTCTAGGCAGACCCGACACCTTCGGGACGGGATGATGAATCCTATCAAAGGTTAGCACTAGAGAATTCAAAAGGAACGGATACCCAGCACAGACCATAGAACTTTGCAGCACATATGCAATCAATAACAAACTATCAAACAAATGAATTAAAAAAAAGTTAAAAAAATAATTTGAACTCAAACTGGTTCAACCGATTCCCCCAATGAGTCGCTCACTGAGTTGGAATGAGTTGCACCACCGAGTAGCAGACCAGTTGCACCTCCGGAATAAGGACCAAGCTACAAGGCCGGCCGCCTGTGGATCTGGAGCTTTATTGCGTCAGAGGGGGCCAAAACCACCCGAGTTCAACCCATCGTCAGATCTACATCCAAGGCCCCGAGGTAGACGATAGAGAAAGGTACTGAGGTGGAGGTGAAGATGCAGAACGGTGGATGTTGGTGGCGGTTAAATGAAGATGGATAAACGGTTAGGTTGATGGGGTTGGTGGGAAAGAGAACGGTGGAGGGGGTGACCATAGGTGCGGGGTGTCCATTGAGTAAAAAAGGGGTTGAGAAGCCGGTGGCCGCAGCAGAGGAACCAACGGGGGTTGGGGCGAGAGGGCGGCAACCCCACCCCCAAAAACAGTGATCAAATCAAAGAGGGCAGGAAAGGGGAGAGATGGAAGGATAGATCTGGTGGTAGGGTAGGAAAATTTGCGGCAGCGGCTGGGTGGGGTAAAATTTGCGTTACACCCTTTTCTTGTTTGTCTTTGTAGAATGAAATTAATTTGACTTTTACCCATTATTTCAAGGAGAAGGAGTCAGAGCAGTCGATCGAAGATATGAGGATCACAACTATAAGGAGAACCTATGGTTCATGTCTACGTGCATAGTATGAGTTCATGCTAATACTAATTACTGCAAAAGTTAACAATATTGTGCGTCATGGTAACCCTCAATCAGTTACTGAAAGAAGTCTTAACCAAAAGAGTTATGATTAAATGCATACGCGCATTCGAAGTTACTACCTTCTAAAGAAAAAAGAAGCACGTAAGGAGCCTAAAATTATCAGAACAAGGATAAGTCGTAATTAATCACAAACTCCAAACATAATGAAAAATATTTGAGCAAATTAACTCTCTAATCTTCAATCAGAGTGTAGTTTGAAAATTAAAGAGAGTAGTCACACCTTGAATATGAAGATAGGCGAGGTTCCAATTTCCAACGTGGTCACACCATGGTGGTTGGCTGGTTGCAAACCCAAGCAATCTTCGAATTTGAATTTCGTGATTGAGAGAAAGCAGACGAACCAGTTTTTATGTGGAGTAAGCGGTTGTGTTTTTTTTCCTTTTTCCTCCCTTTTGCCCCTCCGGTTATGGAGAGTTGAGGTTAAAAAGATTGTAAACAGTAATTTTTTTTTTTTGGGACAATAATGGAAATACATTTGTGAACCAGCTTCAAAATAAGTCCACACCAAAAAATTGTTCCCATTTTATATATTAGAATAGATAAGTTAAATTTTGGGAGGAGAAGCAATTGTCACGCTGTCAATGGATCAGGTTGCTCGTTGTATATAAATCCATAAAAAGTTAACTTAATCCTAACCTCGATTTCAATCTCCATCTGAAGTTGTAGTTGAAGAAAGGTTCCGAGATTTCAATGGTGAAATCTTCATGGAAGATAGATAGCAGCAGTGCATGAGGAAAAGTCCAGTAAATCAACACTGTTTGATTGCTAGATGCACCCAATCTTGATTGGTGGCGCTTCCGATCAGGTTGGGGCATTGCAATTTTGCAAATATGCAGCGGAGTAGAGTTACAGACTTACAGCGGTTAGTGGTTAATTTATCAAGAATTTATTATGCATTTATTGTAAACCCATTGAATGAATTTGGGTTTAATCATAAATCATGGTAAATGTGTTCGTTTTATTTTGTTTGATTGTGGGGAAAAACGAAAAAAAGGGCACAACTTCAACCATAAAAAAATGTGTTAGATCAATTTCGAACTATCTATTCTAATATACAAAGGGGAGCAACAATTTGGTATGGATTAGTTTTTGAATACCCGAAATATCCCGAACAAAAACTGATTTATTGAATTGGTTTTGAGTAACCGCAAATAACTGTAGGGATAGACATGGAAAAATAAACTTTGTCGATTCATTTCCATGTAACCCACAATCCAATATCTGCCTACTCCACGATCAATCAGCCCAATTACATTTTTCAAACTTCTACCAGTTTCAAAGGGTATGTATTTCCAAACGCAATAAAACCCATCATTAAGTACTCCACTGCATTTGAAAGTTAATGATTGATGGTTCTTTGTCTTTAGAAGCAATCCATCATCACATATTGTGTGTATGAACGATGAAGTTTCGAAGGGAAGCCATGTAATTAAGGTTCCCTTGAATTTTTGTTCTTTCTTTCTACGCTCGATGCCTCGATTGTTCAATTTCTATTTCAATTTCATGTTGTTGATGCTGCTAATGTTGATTTCGGGATATGAGTATACTTAAACTGTAGTTATTTCTGTGTCGGTTTCTTGATTTAGTGGAATATGATTTGCGTTTGTGGTCAACAAAGAGGATCCAATATTTTGTTAACAAAATAATGCTGCTTTGGATGACTTTTAAAGCATTTGTGTTATTTTTTGCAGACTTTAGAATGCCTATAGTGAAGAAATGGTAAGGTTGTATCTAATCAATGTGTACGTATTTGTTACTTCCTTAATTCACTATTTTTGCTTTATAATGCTTGGCATCATTTCATTTTTAGATTTAATCTTGGAAACTCAACTTGCTCATGCATAGCTTGTGTCAGCCTTTTTAGATGTAATCTTGAAAACTGAACTTGCACTTGCGTCATGTGTGTTTGGCCTCTGTTGATTTTCTATAGTTGTTTATTTGTCAAAAAATATAACGGGATGCCCACGCGATCAAAATGATAAGCCGGAAGCTTTTGTGCAAATTTTTTTTGGTCAAAGTTCAACTTGCACATGTGTGGTGTGTGCCCCAACCTCTAGTATAGTAGAAGGACTAATGATTTGTTGTAATATTATCATATTTGTCTCGAAATTCATAAATACATCATATGAGTGGTTGAGTTTATAATAAACCGATAATCAATTCATCAGAAACAATATTTTTTTTTAAAAAAAATGCACTTAATTAAAGAACTAGTTGACATATTTAAATTGATGGAAATAAATTTTTAAAAATACGCACAAAAATAAAATTACACCAATTTTTTTTGTCTCCTGCTAATGTTGGAATGGATAATGAATTAGAAATTAAAAAAAGGTAATGATTTAAAGACAATTAACCCTCTTTGAATGAAACCAATTTTAATATCTCAAAGAGTAAAGAGTAAAGTGTCAGGCAAGTAGTGGCTAGCTCATACAGTAGAGACGTAGAGTTCTTGGATGCCGTACACTGCATCCCGGGAGAGGGGGCAGGGAATCCCCACCCCGAGTAGGGGCATGTTCAGATTAATAAGTTTCCTTCCAGGAACATTCCAACAATGAGTTTCTGTTCTCCGTGGCTAATATTCAACCACTTATTGTAAATATATTCGCAAAATTTCACAAAAATATTCTCCAACATATCCTTATCGGTGTTTGGAAAGAAAAACCAATTGCCATGAACCCATTGAGACGTAGAGTTCTTGGATGCCGTATTAATCGCATCCCCGGAGAGGGGCGGGAATCCCCACCCCAGGGGCATGTTGATTAATAAGTTTCCTTCCAGGAACATTCCAACAATGAGTTTCTGTTCTCCGTGGCTAATATTCAACCACTTATTGTAAATATATTCGCAAAATTTCACAAAAATATTCTCCAACATATCCTTATCGGTGTTTGGAAAGAAAAACCAATTGCCATGAACCCATTGAGACGTAGAGTTCTTGGATGCCGTACACTGCATCCCGGGAGAGGGGGCAGGGAATCCCCACCCCGAGTAGGGGCATGTTCAGATTAATAAGTTTCCTTCCAGGAACATTCCAACAATGAGTTTCTGTTCTCCGTGGCTAATATTCAACCACTTATTGTAAATATATTCGCAAAATTTCACAAAAATATTCTCCAACATATCCTTATCGGTGTTTGGAAAGAAAAACCAATTGCCATGAACCCATTGAAAAAAACCTTGGCTCAATTTTTCAAGAACAGCCTCAGCCTCCGATTCCAAGTCCTCTGAGTTTTCCCATCGAGCCCCAAAACCTGCCCAGGCCTGACTTGGTACTGCCAATTGAACAACAATTACCAAATGCTCTGTAGCTGTTGAAAGTTGAGTTGTGTATTTTGAAAACAAGATGAAAAGTTTTTGTCTCACATTGGACAATTGGAAGAACTTAAAAGGCTTTACATATCACAACCCTTAAGTGGACTTATGAATGTGTGGCTAGACCCAAGGGAGTTCTTGCGCGCGCATGAAATGGGCCGAGTTCCAAGCCAATTTGGGGAATCCGCTCCGGAAACCAATTAACCGGGTGCGTGTTGCAAACCTTGTGCGCAAATCCGCCAATTTGGGCCTCGCGTACTCATAAGGAAAGCCCATGTTTTTGCCCAATGTCAGAAACTGTTTTTCGAAGTCAAACCGAAAATCTTCTGATCAATTTAAAAACGTGTGTAAAACGTGTTCATAATCTTCTGATCAATTTAAAAAACGTGTTCATAATTAGCTCGCTAATTGATTCAATTAGCGCTTTGATTTTGATACCGACTGATTTCATTTCGTTTCCAAATTTTTTTTTTGACCATTCCAATTTTCTGCTATAAAAAGGGAGCCCTTCTCCATTGTTACTCATTCCGAAAAATATAATCTTCCACATTAAAAATTCCAGAGAGCAAGAAGGTCGAAACAGTGTAGTGTAGTCGGTTTCCTTTTGTGCAGAGAAGGCCGAAAGTGGGAGTGAATTCTTGGCTGTTTTATCTTAGGGACGGCGTGGTGTATTGAACTGCTTGCACAATCTGGGCAGAGCCGCAAAACGTTTTAAAGAGAGCGACCTAGTTCACGACTCAGCCATAATTCATTTTGTTTGGTAATCTGTTTCCATACACAGATTCTGAGGTAACACGTTCTTATTTTTCAACAATTGTTCCAACAATTTTAAGACGTTATCAATTTGCCATTGATTATGAAAATAAGATCTCTGTTCCCACCGCTGATATCAACAAGCCCTTCAAGTTTGAAGGACTACATTTCAAACAGTGGAAGCAAAAACTTTTTTTCTACCTCACTACCCAAAAACTTGCTGCTTACTGTGATTCGGTTAAACCTGCCGTTGCTAATCTTGCTACCACTAATAATACTAATGCAATAGCCAAATGGGTTGATGAGGACTTTTTATGCAAAAACTATATTTTGAATGCTATGACTGATGATCTTTACGATTATTTGAAGTTTTCTATGGTTGATAAAAATTCGTAGTTTCCCAGGCCCATGATTTACAAAAAATAGCTCATGAAATTCTTGTTGAGGGTATGGCTATTGATGAACAATTTCAGTTACCCCTTTTAGGAGGCCAGGCTTGAAACAATGACAGAAACTTTGATTCTATCTTTGTAGTTACAACTGTAACAAGCTTGGTCATATGGCAAGAAATTGCAAGAACCCCAGGCGTCGCATTGGACCCCAGGTGAACTTGGTGGATGGAGAACCACTAGTGGCGATGATATTAGGGATTAATCTGATAAGTGGTTCAGAAGGGTGGTGGATAGACACCGGCGCTTCATGCCATGTCTGTTATGATCGCTCTTTGTTCAAGAGCTATTATAAGGGTGATAAGAAAGTGTTGTTGGGAGACTCCCACACCACTAAAGTTCTTGGTACTGGTGAAGTGGATCTTAACTTTACCTCTGGAAGGACTGTCACCTTGAAAGATGTCTTTCACACTCCCGAGATGAGGAAGAATCTTGTGTCCAACTATCTCCTCAATAAGGGCAGTTTTACTCATACTTTAGGAGCAGACCAGTATATCCTTACTAAGAATAATTTGTTTGTTGGAAAGGGTTATGTTGTAGATGGAATGTTTAAGCTCACAATTGATATGAATAACAATGCATCTTCTTCTTACATCGTTTGCTCTGTGAATATGTGGCATTCTAGACTTTGTCATGTGAACGAAAGGTTGATTACGAACATGAGCAACCTAGGCCTTATTCCAAACGTTTCCTTAAATAATTTTGAAAAATGTGAATCATGTAGCCAAGCTAAGATTACAAAGAAACCTCATAAATCAGTTTTTAAGGAAACAGAATTGTTAGATTTGATTCATTCTGACATGTGTGAATTAGATGGAGTTCTTACTAGAAATGCACAACAATACTTTATCACTTTTATTGATGATCATTCGAATTACACTTGTGTTTATTTGATGAAGCATAAGAGTGAAGCACTTGACATGTTTAAAATCTTTCTAAATGAAGTTGAAAATCAGTTTCATAGAAAGATTAAGAGACTTCGTAGTGACAGAGGCACTGAATATGATTCAAATGAGTTCATTACTTTTTACAATTCTACTGGTATCATTCATGAGAAAACTGCCCCTTACTCACCCGAAATAAATGGAAAGGCAGAACGTAAGAATAGAACACTATGTGAACTTGTAGTTGCTATCATGCTTAGTTCAGGTGCAACTTCACATAGGTGGGGTGAAATATTGTTGACTATTTGCTATGTGCTAAATAGAATTCCTAATTCTAAGTCTTTGATTTCGCCTTCTGAATTGTGGAAAAACAAGAAGCCTAATGTGTCTCATTTCAAAGTTTGGGGCTGCTTAGCATATGTTCGTATTCTTGACCCGAAAAGGTCAAAACTTGCTAGTAGAGCTTACGAATGTGTTTTTATTGGCTATGCTGTGAATAGTAAAGCATATAGATTTTTCGATATTACTAATAAGGTGATTATAGAATCTATTGATGCTGAATTCTATGAAGAAAAATTTCCTTTTAAATCCAGAAATAGTGGGGGCGCAGAATCTAGTAGTAGAATACCTAGATTAGAAGAACCTAAAAACGAAAACTCTAGGGACATTTCTGTCGAACCAAGGAGGAGCAAGAGGGCTCGCACCTTGAAGGACTTTGGTCCTGACTTCGTATTCTTTTTAGAAGAGGATCCCATTACACTTTAAGAAGCCCTGTCTACCCCTGATGCTGATTTTTGGCAAGAAGCCATTAATGACGAAATGGACTCACTAGAGACCAATAGAACATGGCAATTAGTAGACTTACCACTAGGTTGTAAAGCAATTGGCTGTAAATGGGTTCTTAAAAGGAAGTTAAAACCTAATGGTTTAATGGATAAGTTTAAGGCTCGACTTGTAGCGAAAGGATATAGGCAAAGAGAAAACATTGATTTCTTTGATACTTATTCTCTTGTAATACGAACTACTTCGATTCGAGTTTTGATTGCTGTAGCTGCTATTCATAATTTAGTAGTACATCAAATGGATGTTAAAACTGCTTTCTTGAATGGTGATTTAGGAGAAGAGATTTACATGGACCAACCCGAAGGGTTTGTTGTCCATGGCCAGGAACACAAAGTGTGTAAGTTAGTTAAATCTCTGTATGGTCTTAAACAAGCACCAAAGCAGTGGCATGGAAAATTTGATAATCTTGTTTTGTCAAATGGTTTCAAAGTTAACGAAAGTGACAAATGCATATATTATAAATTTGAGAATTCTGTGTGCACGTTGATATCCTTATATGTCGATGATTTGCTGATATTTGGCTCTAGTTTATCTATTGTTAATGAGACCAAATCTTTGCTCAATAATAACTTTGATATGAAAGATCTTGGGGAAACTAATGTTATTTTGGGTATCAAAATTACCAAATCGGAGAATGGTATCTCACTTAGTCAAGCTCATTATATTGAGAAAATCTTGAAGAAATATAATTACTTTGATTGTAAACCTGTTTGCACCCCATTTGATCTTGCTGTAAAGTAATTCAAGAACACAGGTGAAAGTATTAGACAATTTGAATATGCATGTATCTTTGGTAGTCTTCATTATGCTACTAACTGTACTAAACCAGATATTGCATATGCTGTGGGTGTTTTGTGCAGGTTCACTAGCCGACCTAGAATAGAGCATTGGCATGCTATTGAAAGGGTAATGCGGTACCTGAAAAGGACCATGAATATTGGATTGCATTACTCTAGATATTCCGCCGTATTAGAGGGATATAGTGATGTTGATTGGAATACCCTTTCGGATGACTCCAAGGCAACAAGTGGATACGTGTTCAATATAGCTGGTGGTGCAGTTTCTTAGAAATCTAAGAAACAGACTATATTGGCACAATCCATGATGGAGTCTGAGATGATAGCACTAGCTCCTACTAGTGAAGAGGCAAGTTGGTTGAGAAACCTTTTGTTAGAAATCCCATCATGGGAATGACCGATTCCAGTGATATTAGTCCACTGCGATAGTACCGCGGCTATTGCAAAAGTTCAGAACCGTTATTATAACGAAAAAAGCCGACAAATACGTCGTAAGCACAGTACAATGAGAGAGTTTCTCACTACTAGAGCTGTTAGAGTGGACTATGTACGAACAGATGAGAACCTGGCTGATCTTTTGACGAAATGACTAGCTCGGGAAAAGGTGTGGTACACCTCGAAAGGGATGAGACTAATGCCTATTGATAAATGAGTCACTTGTGATGGAAACCCAACCTATATGCTGAAGATCCCAAGAAATAGGTTCAAAGGGAAAAATAAGTCACATGGTGATATGATAAGAATCATGCTATAAAGAGTTTCACTCTAAGTCCATCCCTAAGAAGCATGACATCCTGTAGCGTGGCAGGTTGTGTTATTACATAACACTTAATGAGTTCTATAGCTCCATGTGGAGTGTTGTACCTATACTACATGAGTATTCTTGATAGACTCACCTACATGAATGTTGAAGTGTGGCCGCTTCTCGGGAGAGTTTGGCAAACTTTCTAGGTCATTCATGAAACTGGGATACAAGCACATGGTCGTAAAGTGCTGGCTTTTGAACACTACACTAAGTGGAGTTGTGTGTGAGGTGCATTCAGCCTTAGAGTTCAAGACCACAAGTCACTCTAGTTTTACACTGAAGCACTATCGCTATGCAAAGGTTCAAGTCATGAGACACCTTTGACTTATGCACTTCTCTATACCTTCTTGCTCATTAAAAATTGTTTTAAAAATACAAGTGGAGGATTGTTGAAAGTTGAGTTGTGTATTTTGAAAACAAGATGAAAAGCTGTTTTCCCACATTGGACAATTAGAAGAACTTAAAAGGCTTTATATATCACAACCCTTAAGTGGACTTATGAATGTGTGGCTAGAGTTAAGGGCGGCCTCGTGCGTACACGAAATGGGCTGAGGTCCAAGCCAATTTGGAGAACCCGCTCCAAAAACTAGATAACCGGGTGCGTGTTGCAAACCTCGCGCGTAGGGGGGGAGGTTGGGTGGGTGCAAATCTGCCAATTTGGGCCTCGCATGCTCATTATGGAAGGCCCACGTTTTTGCTCAATTTCAGAAACTGTTTTTCAAAGTCAAAACCGAAAATCTTTTTATTTTGGAAAGCTTTGATTTCTGATCAATTAAAAAAATGTGTGTCGTGTTCATAATCAGATCTCTAATTGATTCAAATAGCGCTTTGATTGATACCGATAGATTTCATTTTGTTTCCAAAAATTATTTTTGACCGTTCTAATTTTTTGCTATAAAAAGGGAGCCCTTCTCCATTGTTATTCATTCCGAAAAATATACTTTTCCACGTTAAAAATTCCAGAGAGCAAGAAGGTCGAAACAATGTAGTGTAATCGGTTTTCTTTTGTGCAGAGAAGGCCAAAACATGGAGTGAATTCTGGGCTATTTTATCCTGGAGACGGCGTGGTGTGTTGAACTGCTTGCACAATCTGGGCAGAGCCGCGAAATGTCTTAAAGAGAGTGATTCATTTTGTTGGGTTATCTGTTTTCATACACAAATTCTGAGGTACCACGTTCTTATTTTTCAGCAATTGTTCCAACAGTAGCAACAACAGAACAACTTCGATTTCCCAAGACTAGTCCTAGCCTTCTGCTTGACCAGAGCTATGGAGATCGCCGTCCAATTCCGCACTGTTAACCCCCTCATCTTCCACTTGCTCTGCCTAATGGTTGTGTTCGCATTTGCCTTTATCTTCGTAGCCAAATCCATTGCCCCGAAACATCTTAATGTAGCCCGCAAGCTCGATAGTGTTGGAGTATTCTTTGGGGTCACAGCTTTCTTCTTCGCCTTTACCATATCTTTTCCCCTTTGCCTCGGGATCATCTCCTGGATCATATATATATGCCCTTTCGTTGATAGCTATCCTCATATGCAATCATCGACCTTGATCTCTCTTCTCCATCTAATGCGTATTTCTGGAACAGAGGTTTGAGATTCTGGTGGGTGTTCGATTGTATTATATATAGGGGTGTCAAACGGGTCGAGTTGGCATGGGCATGACACGAGCACGACACATTCGATGGTGGCACGACACGCCAGAGGCACGATAAAAACCTGGCACGACATGGAATGACACGGTATAAGTTGTCACGTGGCACAACACAGACACAGAATTGAGCGGGCACGACACGGTCTAAGGCGGCACGTGGCATGACACATCACGGTCTTTTAAGAGCACGACACGAGCATGGCACGAAGTCAACGGGGCACGAGGCACGATGCATGGCATGACACGACTTTTATTTTAGCACGGCATGATCACAGAAATTGGCTTGGCACGGCACGGAAGTAGGACGAGCATGGCACGACACGGGCACGTCGCGGCATAGATGCACAGTTCTAGCAAGGCATGCTGGCACTGCACAGTGACACAGCAGGAGGCACAAAAAAAATGTTAAATACTTTATTTCTATCATTGTATGTATTTTTTTTATAATCCCAAAAAAGGAAGAATTAATTTTTGGTTGTTTTAGTGAATTATATATTTATATCAAGTTAATAAAAATTGAAGTCAAGTCATGAACAAAAAAAAAAAAAAAAACAAAAGGGGAAAATAAGTTACAATTTTTTCTTTTATTTTATTTTATTTTTAGAAAGAGAGAGAGAGAGAGAGAGAGAGAGAGAGAGAGAGAGAGAGAGAGAGAGAGAGAGAGAGAGAGAGAGAGAGGGTTCGGACAAAAAAAAAGCTTTTAAAATATTTTATATGAATAATAAATTTTGAATCAAAAGTCAAACATGAAAAAAAATGTATACCACACATATTACATATACTAATATACTCATATACATTGCCTTTTATGAGTTTATCTAATAAAGATTTTGAAAAAAAAAATTCAATTTGTTTTTGTGAAAAATAAAAAAATCTATGTTTTGTAAGTAAGTCATGAACAAAAAAAAAAAAAAAAAAAATATTATTATTATTATTATTTTAGAGAGAGAGAGAGAGAGAGAGAGAGAGAGTTGGACAAAAAAAGCAAAAAAAAATTTACAAATTGTTTTTATAAAAAAACGATAGAAATTCAAATTATAGGAATTAAATTCTTTTATTAAATTAGATTATAGAAATTATTGGACATTAAATTATAGAAATTATATAATATTTTTTTATTAAATTTGATTATAGAAATTAAATTCGAGGCCATTCTAGTTTCTACTTTGTATGTCTCGAATATCGAAATGATGAGAATTAGAAATACAACCACCCTCTCACAGAAAAACACAACAATCTAACCATCTATATAAATCGCATATGATGGTATCAAGGATTGATCATTAATTACATTCACTAATTCTAAAACATCTGCGAATGGTGACAGTATCAATGCAAGTCCAACCTTGAGCCAAATGCCATGTCAGACATTTGAATCCGACAAAGACGACGATGGCGCAGCTGCTGGTAGCGGAGGATTATCGTCGGAAGTAAAATTGTTTTGTACGTTTAGTCGGATTTGCATGGAATGCGATTGGTGGCGGCCGAGGTGGTTACGGTGGAGGTGGTGGTGGTGGCCACCAGGTAGGCTTACATCTCTCTCTCGCTCTGTGTATATATACATATATTTATCTGATTCATATCAAGATCCGACAAAATCAACGTGATTTTTCTTGACGAACAGAACAATCCACTTTACATTCAAAGCTTCACCGAGGGCTGATGATGCCATAGAGGTTCATCACATCGTTCATTGCTCGCTAGACTCGTTGACGAAAGAGGTCGCCATAAAGCTGAGGCTGATGATGTCATGATGCATGAATATATATATATATACACACACATACAATAAACTTCCGGTCCAAACTCCCGGATTCTGTTACCTTATTAGCGTTTTTATGAAAAATTGCTCTGATCAAGCCCTTCCGGGTATTTTTTTTTGTCAAATCCTCGCGTTGGACCTTAAAAACACGTTTTGAACACATCTAACGGTTCGGATTTTCAAAAAATTTTTGAGAAGGTGGAGGTCCGGACGGTAGGTCCGCATTTTGGGTTTGGATAAGAAACTTACTCTCTCTCTCTCTCTCTCTCTCTATATATATATATATATATATATATATATATATATATATATATATATATATATATATATAGCTAAAATGTTCAAAAGACATGTCTATAGCTAAAATGTTCAAAAGACATGTCTTTATAGTTTATAACCAATATGGAAAAACCCGTGTCCTCACCTTAAAAAGGGTAAAACATGTTACATTTTTGACTAATTTTTTCTAGCAAAATAAATATCCCCGCAATCTTTCACACGCACCCTGCAAGTGTAAATATGACCAATGGGGGTTAGATACAGCCACTAACAAAGTCGAGGCATAAAATCAGGGCTACTGTTTAACAATAAAATCAGGAAAACATGATAAATTTGCAATTAATGAAAAATTTGCTGTTGTTGCATAAATTTTTTGAAAAACATAGATTTCGAATAATGGATGGTCAGTGTTTTCTCCCCTAGTGGGAGCTTCTCTCTTTAGTGAGAGTTTTTTTAGAGTTTTATCCCTACCTAGCCTTCCCCAACCGCTACCAACCATCTCCTCCCTCTTGTCCCCTTTCTCTCCTCCTCCTCCATCTTTTGTTCTTCCCCCTTCTAGTTTCTTTTCTGATTGATGTTTGGAGTGGTGGGGCTGCCGCCTCTCCGCCCCACCCCTCCTCCTCCCCCTCTTTGCCGGACTCCATCTTTCAACCCTTGACTAGATCCTCTCTTATTTCTCCATTCCCACTCCCTCATCCCTCTCCAGAACCTTACCCGTTCCCCTCCACCATCACTGCACTGCCGAATGCCCATATCCAAATTTCACCTACATCCTTACCCCCTACACACTGCTATACCACCATATCCAGATCTTAATTGCTTCTATGTAAGTTTGGATCTGACGATGGGTTGAATCTTGGTGTCTTGGACCCCTTCGCCTAATAAAGTCTTCCAAGGCCATGGGCGGTGGCTAAGGGAGGTTGGGCTTGTCCGAGGAAGCGACTAGTTGGTGAACTTGGTGTGCCGCAACCGACTCAGTGGCGACTCAGTGGCTCGGTTGTTCCAGTTGACTCAGCCTGTGACTCAGTGACTCGATTCTACCAGTTTATATTGGGTCCTCTGATTAGTTGTTTTGCTAGTTTTTTTTTTGGTTTCTCTCTTTTATTTCCGATTACCTGTGCTATGATGTTTCTACGGTTTGAGCTGGGAATCCTTTGGATTCTTTACTGCTAACATTTGGAATGGATTCATCATTCCGTCTTCTAGGTGTCGGGTCTGCTTCGGTAGATGTGTCTGCGAGTCAGTGGCCTAGTCTGCCTAATGCCGTTCTCAGTTCACTCGTTAGTACAGTGGTTTAGGTTTCAATCCTATCTTTTGTAATCAGTGGCATTTGAATATTATATCTTGACTCCTTTAAAAAAAATAAAATAAAATAATGGATGGTCGACTTCTTTTACAGATGGTCGACTTCTATAACATTCATGTTAGATGTGGATCCGACTTATTGACGAAACATGATGAATTTTCTATAACAAGTGTCTTGAAGTTAATTTCAAATTTGATTCTATAACATACATGATAAATGTGGATACATTTTTTGTCATCTGTAATAATATATCAAAAAATACACAATTCCGATTCCAATTCCAATTCTAAAAATATGCCATGAACCACATATAACAATCATTTTTTCAATTCCAAATCCAATTCTGATGTAAGAATATACCTAGAACACGCAGGTCACAATCAATAACCTATTAGCTTGAATAGAAAATATAAACATGTTTACCATCAAATATGAAATCACAAACTGTTATGAAATCACAAACTGTTTTGAAATCAACCACGCGATAAATTCAGATATGGTAAATTTTCAGATGGAGAAACATTTTCAGCTATTTACATATGATAACATTTCTATTATCGTACAAATCTAATTGGTACCTAGCCCTTGCATTCATCGTCTTTCAATTCTATACACTAATTCCATGAATAGCCCAAGTAAATTTAGAATGTACAACATCACTACATAGCCATTGCCAACCTGACCCATTTCATTTTCTTTTTTGATAAACTAAGCTGTGCCATAGCTGCAAAAAGAACAAGAGAAAATCTAACTCATTTTAGTAAGAACTACTCATTCAAAAACTGATGAAAACTCAGGTCAACTAAGATGACAGACACATTGTCAAAATGTTGCATATTTCAAAACAAGTAGTCATGATTAGAAACCCACAAAAAGCCTAGACCTATATTTCAGTAGATCACCTAAAACAAGATGCAATTCAGGGGAAAAAACAAATATAGTGACAGGGAAAAATTTGGTTTCCCTGTGTGTGCGGAGAGAGAGAGAGAGACCTAGACCTTCGATTGGCTCGTGAAATTTGGTTTCGTATATGACGTAAGAACTCAGTAAGGAAAGGAATTAGAATTCTTTAGTTATTCTATGGAATTGAAATTTCCATTATTTGGAGGAATAGTGATTCTATCTAGAATTGGTGTTCCATCTAATTTTTGCAAACCAAGCATTGGAATAGAAATTTAGAAATTTATTGGAATTTCTATTCCATTCCATTGTCTATATATTCCTGCAAACCAAACACACCCTAGTTCAATGCTTTATTTTACAAGGGCCTTGTTTTGTTTTCCCCAACCCTAAGACACAAAATAAACTCTTATACATAAGGAGGACAACAAGCTAGAGCGCAACAAGTCAACAATCCCTTTGCTCTTTCTCATTGCTATCAGTATCATCTATGATCACGGAGGAAGAAAACAATGTGGCTAAGCAGCCGACTGGAATATCCACTGAGTGCTTTCACATAGACTACAGACCCACTTTGACATTTTTTCTTTTCATTTTGTTTTTGTTCAAACAAATTTCGTACTTTATTAGTTTCAAGTCAAAATATTGTAGATTATTGGTTTGTCTCGATAAGGGAAATAAAAAAATAAAAAATTATGATCTTGATCTTTTAACCTTTTCAATTTCTCTCGTAGCCATTGATCAATGATTCAAAAAAAATTTGACCCGGAATTTTTTTACCTTTCCAATTACTTTCGTCAAGCCAAACAAATAATTCAAATTAAGGGACACATAATTTTTTCACTTTTTCAATAACTATTATCAAGACAAACCCAAAAATTAGGTGTCTGAGTGAACTTTTGCACACCTTGACTAATCTTGTGAACAAACCCTACCGTCCACTAGTGGAGCCTCTAGAACAAAGCTTTGTATGGATCCCAAAAGAGTTTATAGCACCGAACCAACCCCTTGGGTTTTTTCTTTATTAAAAAAATCAACTTTTTTGGTCGATAACAAAACATCACATGTGGTAACTTTGTTTAGCAAATTTTGTAATTAACAGAAAAAAAAGGGTCCATATAGCTGTTGGACATTATTTTAAGGGAAATAGTAAAATGTAAAAAGTGGATTTAAGGAATTAGTTAGGGGGGCTGCAACTTTTAAGGGAGGAACTTAGCGGAGTTACAAATAGAATTGGAAAGGGGAGGGAAGGGTGCAAATGAGTAACGTGGCAATTGGCTGGGGGTGGGATAGAGAAGCAGGACAAAAATATTAGGACAGAGGATCCGCTGCCGAAATTATGAGACCGAAGAAAGAAACACCGCAATTTATGTTGTAAACTGAGGGGGTGTTCACTAAAAATTAAACAGTTTTGCTTTAACTTAAAAACTATCTCATTCCACTAACAAAAAACCACTTAGTTTTTTTGCAAAACTAAACATACAAAAAATTAGTTAGTGGAACAAGTTAGTTTTGTTGCAAAACTAAAAACCAAAAAACTAATTAGTGGAACAAGTTAGTTTTTGTGTAAAACTATAACATCCAAAAAAACCAAAAAACAAAAAAACCAAGTTAGTATAACACCCCCTAAGTAAAGTTCATTAAACTTCTACTGCATGCCATGAAATGGCGAAAAGATCAAATCCCAAGATAGTTCTTTTTATGCATCCGCTAGCTATGGTTAGGAGTGTACACGGTCCGGATCGGATCGGATTGACATGAATTCAATCCTAATCCGCGAGTCACGGTTTTTAGAAAGTACAATCCATGTCAGGACCAAAAGTCTCGCAGTTCGGTTCCAATCCGATCTGCGAGTCACGGATCGGTTCCGGTTTTATCCACGGATTACATGTTATATATAAACAAGTAACAAAGTTACAAATGGTTTAATAAGACATTCTTGTTTACGGTAGTCGTAATCTGACATAAAAATAAAATCAAGAAGAGCATCCCAAAACACATTATTCAAATTCTATAAATACTAAGGACATCACAAGTCCACAAACACAGAAGTTCGTACCACGCAAGCATGGAGATATACTATAACAGTTTGGTTTCTGATTATAGTAGAACTTAGTGTAACTCCTAAGTTTTGAAAGAGATCACAGTTTACCCCTAGTCTGTGCAGTAGAAGTTTTGAAAGAGATCACAGTTTACCCCTAGTCTGTGTAGTAGAAGTTTGTGTAAAATTATGTATGTGTATATATATATTTGAAAAAATTATATATAATAAAAATCTCGTGGTCTGGATCGATTAATCCACAGTTTCGAAATCAAAATTCGTGTCTGGACCACAAGTCACGGTTTACTATTTTTTCAATTCGTGTCTGGACCATTAATCCACGATTAAAATCCAAAATGCACAAATCAATTTGATCTGGACCGAATTCATGATTCACCAATTATTTTGTTCAGCACTAGCTATGGTAACCCCAAGTGTGCTTCAGCTGTATCCACTATTGACTTATGCATCAAGAGTACTTGAAACCTTTTTCGTACTATGACCTTAGACATCTAGATGTCCCTGCATTGGTTGTGGGGTGGTTGTAGATTCTAACATTCCTTTATTTTTTCGGCTTAACACATATATATCCGGTCCAATGAATTGAATAATTTTGATACTAATTTTTACGTTCGCTAGCGGAGCTCATTTGAAGCCGATGTTAATATACAGTAACAAGTAATTTAGGCAACATAGCAAGTGGTGGTTAGCTCATGTAATAGAGCTCTTGAATGTCCCACAATGCATCCCAGAATTGAATCTCATTCCTCTCTCTCTATGTAATAGATTAGGAATGGTGAATGACAGAAAAAAAAATAAAATTAGACAACATAAAACTTTTTTGATGCTATTGTTATTCTGCTCTCTGGTTGATAAAGCGTATCTCTGGTCTTCAAATTGTTTTATAAATCATTTTCTCAATCATTTTTCAAAACGGTTTCTCGGGTCCCAAACCATTTTCCAAAGACCCGGGTGGCGACTTTATTTTCAAATCAAAACCGGCGCGTGGGAGGTTGACAGTCCACAATAATTTTATTTCATGTCTCTGTGCATAGCACGGATTCATGTTAGTCTTATATATTATTGCAAAAATACTTTTCGCGAGAAAGGTTGTGGACGCGGCAAGTGTCCTCTATTTTGACACTCTAATTGATATTAACACTTTTTAATTTTATTTCAAATTTCAAAACTCCAAAAATAGTCTTATGGTAACACAATATCTTAAGTGATCCTAAAAGGTCCGTTCTCTATCCAAAGAAGAATCTCAGCTATCATTACCTTTTTTGTAGTAAAAATTTAATGATACCATATTGCCAACATTCTAAATTTCCCTTATCTCCTAATGGTTTTGAAATAAAACATTCCTCATGAGTATTCAAATTCTACTCCGTGTTAGTATGAACAAAAAAGGAATTATTTAATTTGTACATAAATTAAACAACACCTCTTTAGATTTGAATTCCCTTCTAGATCCTTAATTAGTTAATTTTGTAAAGAAGTTTCAGAAGAAAAAAAATAGGGATAACAAAATATTTTTTAAATTTTGTGAGTGCTTAAACTTAAGCAAGCTTCCCTAAAAAAACAAATTTTGAAAAGGAAATTGTTTACGAAACTTGCCTAACTAATTTCATATAGAAGAATAAAAGAATAGTTTGAAAATAAGGAGAGTAAGGAAATTGTTCAAGAAACTTACTGAAATAATTGTCTAGCTTTGCATTGACTATATCCCCATTAGTGAAGGAGAATTGAGTTACGTATCAATACCATCCCTAATCCTCCTCTTCAGCAGCTTTGCTAAAGTTTGAATGATAGGCAGTCCCGACGATGGTAAGAACAAGTATCTCTTTCTGTAGAAGATATAAATGATAAAATTATCTCTTTTTCTAACATTTTAAGCTTTTTTTACATGAGTTGGCGATTGACGATCTAATATTTCTCCCAGCTATCTCTCTCCCTCTTCCAGCCATGTTCTCTCTCTCTCTCTCTCTCTCTCTCTCTCTCTCTCTCTCTCTCTCTTCTCTAAAGGTTATTCAATTATCATTTTCTTTTTCTCAACTAATTGAAACATGTTACATTCCACAACAAATTTTGTTACTTTATTGGACAACTTAGACCAAAAGAGTATAATAATATTATTTCCTAAATGGTCCTCTTGTCTCTAATTTTCTATCGTGATTGATTCGGCTATAAAATCATAATCTATAATTGAGCAAAATGAAATTATAATTGAAACTTATTGCAAGCCATTTGGTTTTCAGAAAAAGGGGATTCATGGGAAATAAAATTAGAGACAGTATATGTGCAACCAGAGATTTGTCAAATACATCAAGAAGAAGCATCACTTCAAATCCAAAACTCTCAAAAAGTCTCTTCATTTTAGATGGTGAGGCCGATCGAGCCTATATAAGAGAGGTATTTCATGCATGCAATTTCTTTTTCCAGGGAGAAAATGAAGGCAATTCTGGTGTTTACTGTTTGTGGTTGAATGGTGAATCATGCACTCCGAATGGCTTTCAAAAGAGAAGGAGAAAATAGTATCAAGATAACATAAACATAGATCTTGCCATTCAAACCGACTTAATTATTTCCACCATGACTCTGATAAAAAATAACTAAATTATTTCTACCATGTTTAGAATTCGCTAAAATTCAGTTATTTTCCATCAATTTAAAGGTCCTTCAACACTTGAAAATTTCTTCGGGATAGGGTTTTAAATTTTAGATTGAACTTAGTTAAAATTCATTTTGCTCAAATTGTTTTGCAAATTGTTTCTCATCAAAATATTCATTTTCGTTATAATGTATTTTTTTAACAACATTTTTGTTAGAGTATCTAGATTATTGATAATATTGAAATATGCGTAAGGTTGTGTATGCATTGGATACATCCTTTTCGGTAGATGAGAGGAGTGTACTCATATTTGAACTCAATTTTACCACTCACCATGGTTGAGTTTCCAAAACTAGCTATGTGAATTTCACTTTGCTCTAATAGTTTGGCACAAACACCTACATAACTCCTTCACCATACAAAAATCAAGAGTTGCGAGCTGCTTTGGATGCAAAAAATTTTGCTAAAAAATGGTAGAAAGCAAAATTTGACCAAATCTAATGAAAGCAAACACATTATATTGTAAAACGCTTTTTCGGAGTACATGACCACTCCAAATTTATTCTAATTAGGAGGCAAAAAAAAAATCCCTTGTTGTATCACATATCTTGGAGTGTTTTTTATTGGCTTGTCATATATGCAAACACATTCATAATCAACAAAGAGTACGTGCACAAAGATATAGGAAGGCAAAGAAAAATACCACGTTGAGTGATTCTTATTTTTTCTAGATTAGTGAACCTTTAATAGCTTTAGAGACACAGTATATATTGTAAAAAAGGTAAATTTCACTGACCTCCCCTGAGATTTCTAACAAATACACTGACCTCCCTTCTTATTTCTGAAATTCCACTACCCTCCCTTACTTTTGAAAATAATTGTCACTTACCACCCCTGCCGTTACTTTTCGCCTCTAACGGTGTTAATTTTGTTGGTAAAATTACATTAACGCCCTTAATTTTGAATTTGACTTTATTTTTTTCCTTATTTGAGATTATATTGCATAAAAATTTCGAAAGGCATAAAAGAGTATCTTTATTGTATACTTTTTTTTTAGAATTTTTTTCTTAGACGCAAAATTATTATTATTTTTAATATTCTACTTCCCATTAGGTATATTTTCACATTTTGATAATAAAAAAAAGAATATCAATAATCACCTAAGCCCACTGCTTGCATTGATGGTTTTAACACCCCTACTTAAGCAGGTAAATATTATTTTAGACCATTGTTACCTCTAATGCAAAACAAAAAGGGAGTGTGGTTAGGTAAAATATGTAAAAAAAAGAGGAAAAAACAAAAAACAAAAAAGTGTCTAGTTAGAGCTTTAGATTTAGAGAAAGATAAAGAAACCTAAAAAAAATAAAACCATCAATGCAAGTAGTGGGCTTAGATGATTATTGATACTTGTATTTATTATCAAAATGTGAAAATATGTCACTCGAAAAATGGATTAAGGTAAACGTTTTGTATTTTTTTGCCTGAGTAGAATATACCGTATAATAGTATACGTATGACTGGATAAAACAACACTTTACCCCTTAGGTTTTATACGAATATACACTACATCACATTAATTAAGGTAAAATACTAAAATATTTAAAAATATTTCTAATAGTGGTAAAATTATATGTAGGTGTGTGTGTAACAACAACAACAACAAGAAGAAGAAGAAGAAGAAGAAGAAGAAGAAGAAGAAGAAGAAGAAGAAGAAGAACAACAACAACAACAACAACAACAACAACAACAACAATAATAATAATAATAAAAATAACAATAATAATAATAAAAAATAAAATAAAATATCTTACGGTCCGGTTCGATTAATCCACTGTTTCAAAATGAAAATCCATGTTCGGATTGCGAGTCACAGTTTTTAAAATTTTTGAATCTGCGTCCTGACCATTAATCTATAATTCCAATCTGGGAGCCAAGATTTTAAGTTAAGCTAGTGGGGTAAAAAATTAGATATATATGCAAGTTATTTTTTCTATTTGCTCCAGCAAAGAAATAACTAAATTAAGAGGTACTGTAAACTCTAACGTTAATATGCAGTGAAAAATGTGTTTTGCTCTATAACTCATCCCAAATGACTTATCATATTTTGAAAACAATTTACGATAACCTCATTTTTAAAACTATCAACTCTTAAAAAAAGAAAAAGCTTGAGAATTCTAAGAATTTTAAGTAAATTGAGTCAATTTTTGAATTTTTTGCAAGGGTAAAATTGTGAAATTTAGCTCCAGACTAGCAAAAACCTTGTCAGAAATTAAAGTGAGGGGTCAAGTGACCCCTCTTGTCTCTAGGTAGCTTCTCTCGTGGTTGCAATCCAAAACATACGGATTGTACCGGTTTCATAGTTCACCAAATTTTTTTAGCAGTCCAATTCTATACAGATGTTTCTCAAGGTTCGGGGGATGGTGCAATGCACAAAATGCAATGCACTGTTTCTCAAAGTGTGAAATTAGTTAGTTGTTAGTCCTATTGTAAACACCCCAATTTTGATCCGAGAAACTTATCAAGCATTCGCAAGGATGAAAATGCCCGATAAGAGCATGCGAAGCTTGATTGAATACATGAGGACCCACCAAAACCCCTTCAAAATAAATCCAAGCTTGCACCATATTCTAGTACATTCAAAACCTTTTTTTTATTGATATATAATATGTCCCAATCCATTTTGAAATGAGGGAGATGTGTGCATTTTACTAAAATGACTTGTTTTCCCGACCTCTTAAGGGTAAAATGGTTAGGGATTTTAACGTAAAAATCATCTTGGGTTTAAACCACTTGGATTAGAAAGTAGACTCGATTGCCTTTCCAGCGCTTTAAACCATGCACAAAATGGAGTTTGGTAGTACCCGAAGTGGCCCCACGAAGTTTGGAATGTTATGCAGTCTCCAAGTCCAGGCACCCATATTTCATACTCTGGGCACCCAGACCCAGTCCAGGTGCCTGGACTCCCAATTCCAAGGGCCTGGACTCCCAATTTTAGGCGCCCAGACTCATTCTAGGTTACTTGATCCAAAAGGTAAAATGGGCCGGAAGAACATCTTGGAGGATCTTTTTGTAGAGATATTTTGAGGAGTTAGTGGAGAGGAGATGATGACTCTAAGCACACCCCTAAACTGATCCCCTAATGAACTATTTCACCCTTTCATGCCTATAAATATCCTCCTTTCTTCTTCATTTAGAGGGGAGATCAAGTCTCTCTCCTTCTTCTACTATTACTCTACAGAAATAACACCAAAAATACTATCTCAAACTAGTCCATTATTGTTTCCATCACATTCAACTTCAAAACCCATTTTTCTCATTACTTTCACCCACACACTCTCATTGTCCTCAACCCAAACTTCAATCATAGTACCTACAACCAGTCAAGTCCAGTCCCTGAAGCTAAAATCCAGTTTCTTTAACCACGAAAAATCTCTTAAATCAACCATCCAAGTACTTCAATCAAGTTTCAAAGGTAGATTTTCTACCAAAAAAGTGTTCAAGGGTCCTGAGGGAACACCACCCAACTCTACTGGTCTCTTATATCAATTTGCGGTTAGGGAAGGTTGGAAAAACAACAAAGGAGATCAAATCTCAAACACACCCACACTTAGTGTGTGCTTCCATACTCACCAAGTATGGGCGCTTGGATTCTCTGATGTATTGTGTGTTTTCTGCTTTTCTTACATTCTTGCATGGTCATCTAAGTTGTCTTTATGTTACTTCAACTTATTATTTGCATTACATTGTCCAAATACTCATTTTAGAATGATTTGAGAACATTTTAGTGATAAAATCATGCTAAAAATGAAGTTTGTGAGGAAAGAATGAGTCGTATAGGTGTTGATGCTAATTTCCAGTCTAAACAAAACCATCTCAATGGGTAAAAGGGAGATGTCAATTTCATTTTTATTACCTTTCATATCCATAAAGCATCTAGGATTGGTTCATTACATGTTTTCTCCCCTTTTAAGAAAAGATTTATGTCATCCCTTCTGATGAGCATAATATGGATAGAGAAGCATGAATCATGTAGAAAGTAAGTTTGGTTCTCTCCATATCATCCATAAAACATTTCAAATCATGGTTTTTCAAGCACAAATCATTTCCTAAACATGATTTTGAGTTCCATCTGGTTCAAAGTAGTGTTGAATGTCACTATGAATATGTGGGAATGAATTTCAAAGCCTGCATTTGTAGTTTGCTCTGAGGTCATGAATGAGAAAGAGTTGTGCCTTACCGCATTCCAGGCACCTAGACTTAGTCAATATGGGCACCTAGACTAAGTCTGGGCGCCTGGACTTGGCAACCATGGGTGCCTGAATTGACCTTAGGCACCTGGATTTGTTGAGTGCAGGTGTAAATATTGTAATCCAAGTGCAGTCCATACGGTGTTTTGTGAGCTTGTTTTGAAAATCAATATAGTTGTTTGATCATATTTCAGGGCATTTCAAAAAAGAAATACATTGTTTTCACACTCTCATGACACTTAGGACAAGCATCCACATACCATGCTTTGGTTTTTAAGTGCATTTATTTGTTATTGCATTCCTTTTGTGAAGAAAGTCCATTCAAACGACATTTCTAAAATTCCTTGAGCATTGAGTAAGGACCGGTCGTCGCATTGAGCGAGAGGGGTGCTTTAAATTCTTTTCCCTTCGTTACCTAGCTCCCGAATCCGAGAAATATCAATAAAAAGACCAGTGAAACATTTTCTATTCCAAGGGCAAAAGAATCATTTTGTAACTGGTTTCTCGGGTACGGTCCTTAAACCAGGTGGTGACTCCTATTAATCAATCAGATCATTTTCCAAACCATTTTTCTGAAATTCCACAGGGTGTCCACACTCCTATTTACTTTTATACTAGTTTAAAGTTAACTATTAGCAAGTGAAGTAATCTATATTACAATACAAAGCGGTTTTTCTCTTGGTCATATTTTTTGTCCCATTCATTATATTACATTTTATCCCTCTCTCTGCCAACTCTCTCTCTCTCTCTCTCTCTCTCCCCTTTTCCTTTACTGACCCACCAAACCCAAAATTTCAAACCACATTCTTGAGATACACTAGCTGTGTACTGTAAACACCCCAATTTGAGTCATCAAAATTCATTGACTTCCCCGATGATGAAAATGCCTAACGTGAGCACACAAGGCTTGATTGAGAACTTGAGGACCCATAAAAAAACCCTTCATAAACCCACCAAAAAGCCCTTTGAAACCCTAGGAACAACCCAAAAACCCTAAAACTAGGGCACTTGGATTGCTCCCATAGGCACCAGGATTGGCCAATTCCAGGTGCCCAAACTGATTCCAGGTGCCTGGACTTGAACAGTGTAGGCGCCTGGAATTCAACCCAGGTTGCATGTAATTGAAGGTGATAATGGGCGGGAATGAGATTTTGGGGGATATTTGTGCATAAATTCTGTTAGAGATGGTTTGGGGGTTATGATGGCACTACCTAGACCCCTGGTTGACCCCCTAAGCCATTCAAATGGCCTTTCTTGGACCTTTCTTTGCCTATAAAAACTCATTCCCTTCACCATTGGAGGGTATTTTAAATTTCACTCATTCACCTGATGTTATGTTGCTGAAACACTTCAGAAACTCCACTCTCAATTCATCTCTCATACTCTCATTCACTTTCACCCCTAAAATCCCATCCCTTTATTACTAAAATACATTATATTTCTCACTCTTCACCACAAAACCTTGGCAAAAACATCCATAATCAGTCCATTGTACCCCCAGAAACCAAAGTCCAGTACACCAAATCACCAAAAACCTCCAAAAATCAAACCTAAAGTCCATCAAATCAAGTTTTAAAGGTAGTTATCTACCAAGTTTGCTCAGACAAGGCCTTGAGGGGACATCATCTGAGCTTTTACTAGTTCATCATACTAGTTAAGAGCTTGGAGAAGTCTCAAGTATCACAAAAGAGGAAATTCTTCACTTGCTTTGCACCCACATCAAATCCAGGCACCTTGACAATCATGCTATAGGCATCTGGAATCACCTCTCTTTGCCATGATTTTTGTCCCTTTTCATGATCTCTTATGATTATAAGATGCATCCATAAGTCATTTTTACATTTGATATTTTTTTTTGGGTAAATCATTTGATATTTACAGTGCATGGTTTAGATGATTGTTTTGGGTCATTTTCTTGAAGTATTTTGAAAGAAAAGATTGATTATGAAGAAGAATTTCATGCACTTACCCTTCATTATTCATTTTGGTGGGATTCCAAAACATCATAGTAGAAAGAATGAAGTCTTGAATCATTCATGCATATTTCATGTGTTCTTGGTGTATGAGTCATGAGTTTATTGTATATGTATCCTTCTTGAGTGTGAGACCACATCATCCACATGTATAAGAGTATGGAATTACATCTGCATCACAAGATTAGTTCCCCCTCTTTTTGAGCTATTTTGGTCTCAGACATCTCAAATCATGGTATTCCAAGCATAAATCGTCATCTTAGATTTAGTTTTAATATTCATCATCCCACTGTCACTGTCACATAAACTTCATTATTCACATGCAAGGATAAGCATCAAAAGTTGCATTTGTCATTTGATCAGAGGCCAGAGTTGAAGAAAATATATGCCTGATAAGTGTTCCAGGCACTTGCACTGATGAGTTCCAGCCGCCCATAGTCATTCGAGGCGCCTGGAGTCCCTTATTCCAGGAGCTTGGATTTGCTTTGTCCAGGTGTCCATAATATAATCCAGGTGTAGTCATACATTGTTCGTGGATCTGTTTTGGGGGGATTTCTGGTATTGATTGGTCATATTTAGGGTTGTTGAACGCATTATATGTTAGTATTTCCATGTGCATGATGTTCTTTCACTCATGACACTTTGCACATGTATTCAAATGTATCATTTTGCTTTATAAATGCATTTGTGTGCTCCCATATGAACTTGTAGTTAAAGTCCATTCAAACGATATTCTCAAAAATCCTTTAAGTATTGAGTAGAGACCGGGTAGCTGCACTGGCGAGAGGGGTGCTTTAAATTTCTTTCCCGCTCAAAACCTAGCTCCCGGACATGAGAAATCTCATTTTGAAAGACCGGTGAAAATATTTTCCATACCAAGGGCAAAAGAGTCATTTTTCAATTGGTTTCTCGAGTATGGTCCTCAAACCCGAGTGACGACTCCCATCCAATAAATCAAAATTGTTTTCATACAATCTTGGAATTTCGGTGGGGTGTCCACTTGTACATATACGTTTTTATTTCTTGAGACTACGTACGTAGCTCATGGGGCGAGAGTTAGGGATCACATTGAATTAATTAGTTAATGATGGGACTTGAGAAGATGCCTTAGTACTAGAGGGGGGTAGTCCCAAATTGGGACTAGAGATATCATGAAGTCTTTTTTTCTTTTTTGTCCAACTTTTTTCTTTCTTCCTCCCTATCTCTCATCTCACAGTCTCTCTCTCTCTCTCTCTCTCTCTCTCTCTCTCTCTCTCTCTCTCTTTACAATCCTCCAAAAATACATGAAGACCCACCAAAATAAACCGTAGATCCTTGATAATCTCGACATTTAGACGTGGAAATTGTGTGGGGAAGCTTGGAGAGCCGAAAGCTTAGAGAAATCTAGGTTTGGAAAGCTAGGGTTTTGCTTGATTTGGGGTTTTGGTCAAAACCCTCTTGAGGTAGGGAAATCTCTACTCCTATTGAGTGTATGTGAAGATTTGATATGTGTATTACTTTTAAACTTGATCAATTTCCATTGTTTTGTGAAACTCTCTTGAAATCTCATTTACAATCGCCTACTCTCTAGTTATATGGCTGATTATTTGCACACATTTTTGGATTGGAATCCCGAATTCACGATTAAGATAGTTCACCCCAAATTCACGATTAAGATAGTTCCAAGTACATGTTTGAGTAAGAACTTGAATCTGCTTCTGTTTTGGCTGAATTTTTAAATATTTTTCTAGAACCCGTAAATTTATGAAAATGTTACTATAGCTACCCATACATGTCTTCTACATTGTGGTAAATTTTCAGAATTTAATTTGAAGTACAAAAAATATGAATTTTTTTTTACCAGACTGTGGTAATGAAATTCGCTGTGCTGATAGCATTGTCACATCTTACGGGAACAACTATTTTTTTTTTGGTCTAGGAAGCTTGAAATCTCAATCTGCTTTTTGATTCCAAAACTAGATTTGTATATCTTTGAAAGTATGTAAGGGTTGTATCTTGATTTCTTATAGGAAATAGCAATTTTTGATTTGAAGTTGGTGTATCCGCTAAAATTACTTGTGGGATACGTATGAACACATGAAAATCAATTGGAAGAGAGTAATAGGCATGAGTTATACGATGACACATATGTGAATTGACATGAACGATTAATTAAGGTGAATGAATACAAGAGTAATGATACTAGGGCCATCCTATGGGCATGTCACTAGAAATGATCCCGTCTTATGGACGTGTCGCTAGGAATGATACTAGGGCCATCCTATGGACATGTCGCTAGGAATATGCCTTGGCCAAGGGAAAGACTATATAGGGTCAAAAGATACCCGGAATGATACTGGGGACCTATGGACGTGTCTCTAAAATTTGTAAAACTCGTAACGATAAAAGTATTGACGACAGCATGAGTTGAGTGAATTTGACACATGCGAAATATTGGATATGTGTTAGGTATATATCGGGTACAAATGAGTGAAAGTA
The DNA here is from genome assembly GCA_022606695.1 of Vaccinium macrocarpon. Taxonomy (NCBI): domain Eukaryota; kingdom Viridiplantae; phylum Streptophyta; class Magnoliopsida; order Ericales; family Ericaceae; genus Vaccinium; species Vaccinium macrocarpon. Next base: position 17,408,055 of record CM040176.1, read on the forward strand.
ATGAAATCTTGAGACATGTGTGTTTATATCCATTACATTTGACTATTGTAAATTCGTAAGCATCCTCTTGTGGTCATCATCCTTGTTCTAATCCTGCATTTGCATTTCATTACATTTAGTAGTATTAGACATTTCTCTACTGAGCTAGTGAGCGCACCTTAATAATTTCAGGTACCCTACATGGAGCATGACGTGATTGCTTGATGTGTGTGTGCATGCGTATTTTGAAAGCTTGTTTGGAGGAGTTACAACACCATATTGGGACTTCATTTTTTTTTTTTTTTGGGGAATGAGATGATTTTGTAACTTCATTTAAATCCTTATCTTTTAACATTTGGAAATTGTAATAACTCCTTATACATTCGACTACTGATGATTATGGGTATGAGTACGGGCACTCGGATAGTGTGGACTATTGACTTGAACTTTATTTGCTTTGACTATTAGACCATCCTACATGGAAAAGTTTGTAATTATGATTTAGAAAATAGAGGGTGTGACACTTTTCAAAATTCAAACCACATTTTCTCTCAGTACCTCCTCTCCTTACTCTTTGAAATTCGAAGGACTATAAAGAATGCATGGGCACGAGTACGGATACGTGCGACGATTGGTCAAGCCGTGCCTTCAGGCACGGGCACGGGCACAGACATGCACTAATTTACTAATATCCTCGCACCTTTGAATTGAAAATTACATGTATTCACCTGGGGAGAAAATTTCAAATGATCATGCACGAACACAAATATAGGAGCAAACTGATTTGAGTAATTAGGGTTAAAATGCACCTTATCATATCTTAAATAAATTTATAAAAGAAGCAATACAATTTTTTTTTATCAACGAAAAAGCAATACAATTTAATACATATACATTGTAGGCATCTTTTTGCCTTTCATACAATAATTATATGCATCCTCTCACCAAAATTACTCTTATTTTTTTGTATTATGATCAGTGTAGGAGATGGTTCTTGTTTTAGCTGAATATGGTGAGCTGGAGAGATGTGAATATTTAACAGTAAAGACGCAGTAATAAAGAGAATAGAGTGGCCTAGAGGAAGGGTGAAGAACAATGTAGGTGTGCACATAAAGAATTAAAGCAGTGGATTACTCTCAGTCTAATCTGTGATACCTTTGGTGACCTAGGAGATGGGGTAAGAATTTCACCAAAGAGAATGTTCTCCTCTTATTCAATGATTACCCTTTTCTCTCTCTAGAATGGCATATACCTCTGCCAAGATTTCACCAACCTCTAGGCATTGAAAGGGAATGTCCCATATTTATAAGCACCATAGACCAATGATTAGGTGCCAGGCTGTTCCCCTATAACATGATAACACGTGTCCTTTTTGTACAACTTGATCGTACGGGTGACGTCATCACCGCGTAGTTGATTCGCGCGATGACGAGCTGTTCCCTCGCTCAGTGATCCTTTTGTTCTTTACAACCACCAAGCCACTAAATCTCCCTTATTCCCATAATGGCAAGGTCATGACCTATTCGGTCATGCCTATACCGCAGCCAAGCCTTAAGGGGGCCCCCGGGGCCTGCCTTTATATCGTAGCCGGTATAATTACCTGGGCTAAATTAGACTAGTTTCTCGCGTTCTTGCCCATATTTTGGGCCATGCTAGTCATATGGGCCATGGGTTATTCTCCTATTCGGATGGCCCATGGTTGCCCAAGCACTACCTTCACTAGGCTTAGGGTGCGCGCCGTGGAGGCGCCTTGCACATGAGGGTGCCATGTCGGCAGTCCCCCCCGTGTGAAGACTTGTGCTCGCATCAGTGGTATCCCTATACGGATCCCTCCGCGAAGAGTGGCACATGTCGCGTGGTCATCGTGCCACCTGAGAGACATTTGTCATGATCTCAATGGTGGGTCAACATTGACTTTGGTCAACTGGGGGTCTCATGCTGACCCCTCCTACAATTGGCAAGAAGATTATAGTATCGAGTGAGTGAGGAGCCCTCATCAAGGGCTATAGCCCCCATGACCACCACCTTCTCCACGCCCACTTCCTCCTCTATATCCAGCAGCACCATAACCTGCTCAACCACCAGACCTGTTGCCGCTTACATGGGCTCTGCCTCCTCCTGCACCACTGCTAGCACCCCCTCAACTGCCATATCCGCTCCCTCCTGCACCATAACCTCCTCCTCCTCCACCACCACTGCCTCCTTCGTTTGGGTTTTGTGAATTTATTTTATGTTATCAACTCAATGAGTTTTGGTTTATTCATTGAACTTACCAAAAACTTTTGGCTGAAAATGATCATGAACTTACTATTAGTTTTGCTACATGACCTCATTTTTTCATTGATAGTGGCTTAATTTACCCAACAATTTGCTAGATGAGATGCACCTTAAAATGCACCATAATTTTGCTTTGACATTAGCCAATAAAGGACAAAGGGTCATTTGAATCAAAGGTTGAATCCAATAAGAAAACTTATCTTCTGTTTAGATTGGAGTATTGGAGGAAGTGTGAAAGTAGTTAGGTATTAGTCCTATACTCCTATTTACTCTTAGACTAGTTTGCAGTTAACAATTAGCAAGTGAAGTAATCTATATCACAATACAAAGCAGTTTTTGTTTCAGTCATATTTTTGTTCCAATCATTATTCAACTCTCTCTCTCTCTCTCTCTCTCACACACACACACACACACACACACAGAGTAACCTTTTCCTTTACCGGCCCACCACACTTAAAGTTTTAAACCACATTCTCTCTCCTCCTTTTCAAAATTCAAACCACATTTTCTCTCATTACCTCCCCTCCTTCTCACTCTCTGAAAATAGAAGGACTATAAAGAACGCATGGGCATGAGCACGGGTAAGTGCGTCGATTGCTCAAGCCGTGCCTTCAGGCACAAGCACGAGCACGGGCACGGGCACAGACATGCACTAGTTTACTAATATCCTCGCGCCTTTGAATTGAAAATTACTTGTATTCACCTAGGGAAAAAATTTCAAATGACCATGCACGCACACAAATATAGGAGCAAACCGATTTGAGTAATTAGGATTAAAATGCACCTTATCTTAAATAAATTTATAAAAGAAGCCATACACTTTTATTTGATCAACGAAGAAGCAATACAATTCAATACATATATATTGTAGGCATCTTTTTGCCTTCCATACAATAATTATATGCGGATCTCACCAAAATTACTCTTATTTTTTTGTATTATGATCGGCAAGAAGATTATAGTATCGAGTGAGTGAGGAGCCCTCATCAAGGGATATAGCCCCCATGACCACCACCTTCTCCACTCCCACTTCCTCCTCCATATCCAGCAGCCCCATAACCAGCTCCACCACCAGACCCGCCGCCACCGCCACCGCCATACCCGCCTGCATGGGCTCCGCCTCCTCCTGCACCACTGCCAGCACCCCCTCCACTGCCATATCCGCTCCCTCCTGCTCCTCCAGCACCATAACCTCCTCCTCCACCACCACCACTGCCTCCTCCTCCACCACCACCAGAACCTCCACCTTCACCATAACCTTCTCCACTTCCAGCTCCTTCACCATAACCTCCTCCATGGGCTCCTCCGGTTCCTCCACCACCACCGCCACCACTTCCACCACCACCACCTCCACCTCCACCATATCCACTTCCATGTTCGCCTCCAGCACCATAGCCAGCTCCACTTCCTTCCCCACTCCCACTTCCATATCCGGCCCCATGTTCTCCTACAACACCACCGCCTCCTCCTCCACCACCACTGCCACCACCACCTCCTCCAGCTCCTCCACCAGCACCACCACCAATACCACTTCCACTACCTGCTCCATAGGCAGAAACTTTGTGTTCACCTACAACTCCATATCCGCCAACATGGCCTTCAAGGGAGAGGATGGCTCTGGCCGCAGAACAGATCCCTAACCCTAATAACACAAATAAAATAATGCTGAAAACTTTGTGGGTGGCCATGGGAGTTTATGTTTAAAACCCTTCATTAAGTGTTTGGTATTTATAGGGTTCTTAAGTGGGGTCCAAAAGCGCGTCTTTGCACAGAGAGTGGTGGAAGCACATGCAAAGAGAAGTGTTGATACCCTACAATGTGGTCCACTGTGCTCTCACTCACACAAGCCGGTGCATTAGTGTGATTTTGCTGTCACCCATTTTTATTTCATCATCTTCTCATCTTGTTATCCACAATCCCATATCAAATATGTAGTATTATTTATTTCGTAGCCAAAGTCCTGTGATGACCTCATGGCAAGGAATAACGAGAGATTTAAGGGATTCTTGTAACAGAACTGTTAGGAATAATTTAGAAACAAATGCATACACAATTGTGTCTAGAATCATTCCATCTACACATACATATACGCAACCATCGGGCTGTTCCGGATGCAGTTGTGCATCGTATGAAGATCTGTGTTCCAAGACTTTTTCTTCTCCTTATATGGGCAACGTTCGTATAGCCGTTGCGATTGTTTCAGTACTATTAGAAAGAAGGAACTCCTTTCTGAGTTTGGGGTTAAGGCTGATATTTTGAATAGTAAATTCAAGAGGACCCCATCCTCTTCTTTATCTTTTGATGATATCTGGAGCAGGAACACCATTCCTAAAAAATGCTAGTAAGATGATGGATGCATGAACCACATTAGGCATTAAATTTAAAGGAGAAAGAAGCTATAATTTAATGAAATTTGTTGAAATGGAAGAAGCATACGAAAAAATTGATTTTTAGTGACAACGATTTTGTCACTAGGTTGTTACTAAAAATATGTTGTTAAAGGGTATTCAGTGACAATTTTTTAGTGTGTTGTGAATTAGTGACAACTCAGTACAAAAAGTTGCCATAGAATACCCTTTAACAACACACTTTTAGTGACCATTGTCACTAGGCTGTCACTAAAACTCAATTTTTTTTTGTAGTAATAGCGGAATGCTGCCTTGGAGGACGATGATTGCTCCAATGTTGGTGCTTCTCTTTCTTTGGAATTTTAATTTGAGTTTGTTTTCGTTGGACGTTGTTGGGTGTCTTAGTGGTTGTGAGGTGTAATGGGTTATGGTTGACTTCTTGCCCTCCTTTGAGTATAGTTCTCGGACCACTTCTTGGCCGGTGTGCCCTTGATCTTTTTAATCTTTGTGATCTTTTTTCAAAGGTTATTGATATTTATTTTTGCAGATAAAAAAAAAAAGAAATTGTTGCACTTCTATGAAAATGAACACAGAATTGTCATATTGCTCCAACAGCGTTAGTAGCACGTGAGAAATATCAAAACTATGTTAGCTTTAGGAGTTCAAATTCTGTCCACCAGTGGAAACCAATTAAGAGTTTTCAGCCAACGCCTTTGAGTTCCACCGTATGTTGATTGTTGTAATCTGAACGGTTCATCTTGTTAATCTACAGAGTAATACATCAACACAAAAAGTGAGCTTGATTCAACATTAACAAGTATATCCAAAATTAAAATTTGGTTTAAATGGCCGATCTAATTGTTAAACTATCAATGAGAGTTCGTTTTATAAACCAAAATTTAATTTTTGATATACTTATCGATGTCTTATCAAGATGATTTTTTTGTGTGGATATACTAGTCTACGGACCCTATAAGATAGATAGTTCAAATTAGTATAATAAACACTTGGTGGGGCCCGCGATATGACTAAAACCCACGGTTTCCACAGCAGGCGGAAAGAATATAAACTCTTGTTCTAATTGTCTAATACACAATACTACAAACTGTACACTTCGAATGTCCTGGTAAGTTTCGCATTTGTTCAAATTAACTGACCAGTTTTTTTAAAGCCAGCTAGTCTTTTCACAAAAACAAGACCTAAAATTTGGTAATATAATTGCCATAGCCTGAGCTCCCTTTTTAGTTGTCAATTTCATGATAAAATACACATTTGTTTGCATCTCCATTTTATCAAGTAGTTGCCATAGGCCGAACTCCCTTTTTAGTTGTCAATTTCATTACAAAACACACATTTGAGTGTATCTCCATTTTATCAAGCAGTCCTCGATTTTCATTATTCTTTTATAGAGAATTTGTCTAGGAATGTGGAATAGAATTATAGAGTCACGTATTGAGAGGTAGTTCGATCAATAGGTTTGAGTCAAGTTTCCGGTGTTCACAATTGAAGGGAAGAATCAGCAGAAAGTGCTGAAGCATCTGTTAGGCACTTTATCCAGCAGAGCTTACCGGATAGAAAGTGCTCGAGCAACTTTGATGATTTTCAACAGAACTATATAACGGGCTGTTAGGGTTTGGAAGTCACTAAGCACATCATTGCAGCCCCAAACACGTTTTGAAGCTTAGAAGCACTCAAGAGGGGTCTTTACGCTGAATCTTGAGTACCAATGAGATCTATGGATCATCATTGAGCAACAAATGCAACTCCAATAAACTTATACTCTTTGATTCAACGACTTGAGTTCAATTCTAAAAGTATCTCGGAACGCTTGAGGATTCAAGTCTTCGACAATCAAATACTTAATGTGGTAAACAAGGAGTCAGCAATCGGTCTTTAGTAAACTGCGAGGAATCTCAATTGTGAGTTGTGAGGGTGTTTGTAATCAGACAGTGTTATTTGTTATGTTTGATTTTTTTTTCGTGAATTTTATCCATATAAGAATTTTCCATGTATATCACATGTTCTTCGTTGTCCTTTAAATTCAATTTATTACTTTGTGTTTGGTTGAGTATGAAAGTTGGAACTTCAGGTAACCCCCACATATCTTTTGCAATACTACATGGATTACCTAATTTAGTGCAATATTTAATCACATGGTTATGAGCATTCCTTAACCAAATGATTACACAATAAAATTACCCTAATTGTAGAAGTTAAATATCTCTATGTTGAGTAAAAGGCTTTTACGAAAAGAGGGTGAGAAAAATCCTAGACAACCAATTTTCCCTCCAATAAACATTTTCTCATTTCCAGCAAAGGATAGTCAGATATCTTCTTCTTCTTCTTCTTTTTTTTTTTTTTTTTTTTTTAGCTTAGGTGTTCGGAACTAGTTTATGCACATTTTTATCAATTTTAAGAGATCAATTCCATTGCATGTTAATGGGGGCATTTAAAGCCATTGCAAAGCTTCGCATGAACTGTTTTGTTTATGTAAGGGGTGCTTTGGCTTAAAAGTCATAATTCAGATTATTGGATTATTCGTTTTGTCTTTATTCAAATTTTTTTTTGATTTATTAGTTTTCCGTCAAGATTTTGTGATTTCTAGATTCCTCTCGACGAGACGAATTTAAAAAGTATAAAACTATAGTCAAAACTCAATTTGTTTTGAATAGAGCCAAAATACTTGAATTATTGGCCAATAATCTAAGTATTTTGGCTTTATTCAAAAAAATATTTGATTTGATCATAAATTTATATTTATTAGATTCCTCTTGCCAAGAAGAATTCAAAAACTATAAAATCTTGATGCGAAAATAACAAATACAAAAAAAATTAAATAAAAATAAAACGAAAAAGATAAAAAATTATAATTTACTTTTTAGCCAAAGTACCCCTAAAAAATGTCTGTAGCCCATAAAGACTGACACATATGCTGATAAAAAAGAAAAAAGAAAAAGAGAATGGCTCTTGAGTTATCGTGTTGTTGTAGGCCTTGTGGCCAGACATCCTACTATGCTTTGGAGACAATTGTTCAAGTGGAAAATGATTACTAGGAAGTATGGAGAAACTCCTCCTTGTCCCTCACAAATAGTGGGACCCTGAAAATGATTACCACGAAGTATGGAGAAAGTCGTCTTCTTCTTTCTCCTTTGGTATTAATCCAGATTATCAATTATTATATTATATTATTTTATTTTTATTTAATTATTTTTTTGCATTTTTTAGTTTTTTATTAAGATTTTGTGGTTTTTAAATTTCTCTCGTCGAGGTAAATCTAACAAGTACAAAATTATGGTCAAAACTCAATTTTTTTAAATAAAATCAAAATACTTGAATTATTGGCCAATAATCTAAGTATTTCGGCTTTATTAAAAAAATACTCACTCCATCCCAATTTTATAGTCTCTTGCTCTATCTTAACCAGATAAAAAAATGATTATATCTTTCAATCGATAATACATTTTATATTCAATATGAATGTTGTTTGATAGATCTTTATTTTATCTAATAAACAAAATGTTCAAAATCACTTAAAACATTATAGATTATAAGATATAACATTTTGAAAAGTGGCACGAACTTCCAAAAGAAACTATAAAATTGGGATGAAGGGAGTATTTGGTTTGACCATAATTTTATACTTGTTAGATTCGTGTCATCAAAAGGAATTCAGAAACTACAAAATCTTGACGTAAAACTAACAAATGCCATTTTTTTAAAAATAAAAATAAAATAAAAAATTCAATAATCTATAATCTGAATTATTAGCCAAAGGAGGCTTGTCCGGCACAAATAGCGGGACCCTGATCATTTGGTTTTATTTGGGACCCTGATCATTTGGTTTTCCTTGGCTAGTAGACGCTTCTTAATCTTCCAGAGCTATATTGTTTGTGACTGTGTGTTGTTGGCTTGAATTTTTAAACGAACACACTAATTTGACACGCAAAACAAACATCATGGGTGGGCACCGCCACCCACTCACCCAGAAAAGAAGTCAAAATCGATAAAAAAAAAAAAAAAAATGCCTGTGAGGTTTTTGATTTCACGGGTTCTTCAAAAAATGGATTGAATTTTTTTTAAGTATTGTTAGCACTGGATTACTTGTGGGAGAATAAAATAAATGTTTTTAACTAAACTTGAACCAAATTATTATAGCCCAACAAAATAAAATAACCCTAGCTCAATTATGAGAGCCCAATATATGTAAACATTCAAGTATAGTGGTTGTCTGACATTTGGTTCAACGTGGAAACACTAAAAAATTAAGGCTATGTTTGGATGACAGTAGGGGTGTCAAACGTGCTTGTTGTGCCATTCCATTCAACTTACATTGTCAACCGTGTTTTACGTCTTGCGTCTGCGAAATGCCCATTTACTTTATCGTCGTGTCGTGACATCTTTGCCGCTTCTTACCGTGTTATGTGCCGTGCCGGATTATGCGTGTCCATTTACTTCATCGTGCGTGTGCGCTTTTTTTGAAGTTGTGTTGTGTAGTCGCGTGCCGATTAATTAATCGTGTTGTGTCGTGCGGCCCGGTGACACTTAATTGTGTTGTCTTGCGTCTTTGTGCCTTTTTTTTTTTTCGTATCGTCGTATGGTGCTTTTTTTTTTTTTTTTGTATGTCGTGCTTTTTATTGTGTTATGCTTTTGCCATGCTTTTTAATCATGTGTCGCCGCCGCCATGCTTTTTAATCGCGTAGGTAATGTCAAATGCGAAGCGTTTACTTAATCATGTGTTGTGCCACACCGTTTTAAATCGTGCCGTTTACCGTTTACTTAATTGTGTTTCTGCATGAATTATTGAATCATATAAACTATAAAGAACTAAAGAAGCTTGTTGGGTCATATGTCAAAAAAAAAAAATCTGGAGGAATGTGGTCCAACTTGTCAGTTGATAATTGATATCACTATTTCCCATTAAGTTTGAAAAAAGACAGTAGACTTGCCACAAGTTGTATTTCAGAACTCAATTGGAATTTTGGATCAGCCTTAATTAATAAAGTAAAAGGATTGGAAAATAAAATTTGCAATTAGAAAAGAAAAGGAACAACTCAAGTGCAACCCAAAAATGTTCCAATTTTACGATTACACAAGCATAATCCAGGCTTAGAAATGAAGTTAGGCTACAAAGTTAGGCTAAAAAAATAAAGTTAGAATACAATGGTTATTTGTAACACCCAAGGGGATGAGAAAGTAAATAGATATTTTCAATACAATAGTTATTCGTACTCGATGTCAGCTCAACATTGGAGGAAAATGAACTTGAATAAAATGTTGAAGTAATTGTGATATCCTCTGAATCTAAGTAGATAGTAGGAGCATGTTAATGCGAGTTAAGGAAAGCTAGACGTTTAAATAAGGTAAATTGAAAATTTTCTGTCCCAGCCCAAGGGGATGAGAAAGTATGCTGGATGCCTGGATCATGTCAGTTGCATCAGCTCCAGCATCAAGAACATATCCACTAGTGGAAACACATATTTGAATACATGACACCTGTAGGTCTCACATGATACCTGTAGGATTTACACATTGAACACTAGAAACACGTGCCCAAAGCATTTTTCAATTTGTAGGTCTCACGCAATTTAAAGACAAAAGTAGATTAAGCAAGAGCAAGACCATCATTTCTTTTCAAATCCTTAGGACAATTTTGGAGAAAACTACCCCTAAATACCAACTTAAATATTAAATGTTCAACATAAGTAAAACCCGTGCTTTGAAGTAATCTGAAATGGAAAATTATCTTGTGGCCAGAGATGCAGATGGTTCATTGAAGTATAGTGTCAAAAACCTTGCTCAATGAAGCTCTAGGCTACATAATCTCGCCATCGAATTGTGAGAGAATAAAACTATTCTCGGACAAAAAATGTCTTCGTGGGGGGCACTTTACCGGAATGACCTCTTTGGCCGTCTAGTACAATGCGGAGAAGGAGGAGCTAAGCTGAACCTCACTAGAGCCTTAAAAGCACGCTTGAGGAGGAGGCCGGGGCCCTAGGGGCAGGCTTGAGAAGGAGCCCTGGGGCCACGCCTGAAGAGGAGGCCAAGGCCCTAGCTTCACGCTTGAAGAGGAGCCCAGAGCCCGCCTGAGAAGGAGGCCGGGGCCCTAAGGACACGCCTGAGGAGGAGGCCGGGGCCCTAGGGGCTCACTTGAGGAGGAGGCCGGGGTCCTAGGGGCGCGCCTGAAAAGGAGCCCAGAGCCCGCTTGAGAAGGAGGTCGGGCCCTTAAGAGCACACTTGAGGAGAAGGTCGGGGCCTAAGGGGCACACCAGAGAAGGAGGCCGGGGCCTTAGGGGTGCGCCTAAAGAGGAGCCTAGAGCCCGCCCGAGAAGGAGGCCAGGGCCCTAAGGGCACGCTTGAGGAGGAGCCTGAAGCCTGCCTGAGAAAGAGGCCAGGGCCCTAAGGGCATGCCTGGGGAGGAGGCCGGGGCCCTAGGGGCGCGCCTTAAGAGGAGCCCGGAGCTCGCCTGAGAAGGAGGCCTGCACAAGGGAGCAACCACGTTAGTGCCTAGCCCGGACGGTGGTGGTCTGGGAGGGCACTCCGATGGTAAAGTCACCGACTGAGGGAGAAATATAGTGGAGAACTTAGAGAGAGAAAGTGAGTAGAGAGTGTCCAGGGAGCGCCCTGAGTGACGTTAGTGAGGGCTTTATTTATAGGCAAAGAGGAGCGTGTCCCACACGCTCCTCGGGGACCTCACGCACTCCGTCCTTACCATCGCATTAAATGAACGAAAAGACATCTGTCTCTCAAGCGGCGCATCGGGCACTGTTCTCCTAGAGGAGTCACCTATCACGTTGGTAGTCCTTTGTCCATCAAGTACTCTTGCAGGCGTAGCCTGCAAGATAGGTGACTGTCACCATAAATTCATTACATGCGGAGTGATTGAGCCCATTAATAAGCCGCTTAGGCTGTTAGGCATGCCTCGATCGAGCCCTCTAACATCTGACGTGACCCCCGGTAACAAGGTCAATTGACTCGGTCTGGATGGTGCTCGGGGACAAGGCCCCACGAGCTGTCAGGGCCTATACAGACCTCCATTTGGGCACAGCTTCCCGAGGGGGAGGAGTCCATCTGAGGCCCCAAAGGTTGTCGAGGACTCCATCCGTGCATAGTTTTCCAAGGGGGAGGAGTCCATCCGAGGCCCCAAAGGTAATCGAGGCCTCCATTCGGACATAGTTTCCCGAAGTGAAGGTGGCCATCTGAGGCCCTAAAGGTAACTGAGGCCTCCATCCGCGCACAGTTTCCCGAGGGGGAAGAGTCCATCCAAGGACCCAAAGGTTGTCAAGGCCTTGACTGGCTTCTTTATCCGAGGACAGGCCGCTGAGGGGACCGAGCTCCATCTGAGATCACCATGGTCAAGACTACGCCTCCGATAACCTGGCCTCTGTTACTTCGTCATTCCAGCAGACCCTCCCTGAGAGACTATTTGGCTAGTCCAAGGGGTTTTGGCCTCCTGTGAACCTCTTAAACCACATGAGGGCTCCACCTAGGCCTTTTTGCTTAGCGGATGAGTCCTCCTAGTGGTTAAGGCTAGTACGAATGTTGGTTTGTTAGAACCTTTGTGGGAAGAGGTCCCCTACAATAGCCCCTTAACTTCTTCAGCCATCGCTCAGATGCTGGAAGAGTTGAACCTCCCATGACCCACAGGTCTAGTCTCCTAGCCGAATGCCATGTTGACCCATCGGTCATGACATGGTTTGGGATAAGGATCCCTATGACCCACTGGTCTAGCCTGCTAGCCGAACGCCATGTTGACCCATCGGTCATGACATGGTTTAGGATAAACATCCCTATGACCCATCGGTCTGGCCTCTTAGCCGAACGCCATGTTGACCCATCGTCATGACATGGAACCTTGCGACCCACCGATCTAGTGCTAGGGACTTAATGTTCCACCGAACGTATCAAGGTGCCCTAGCGACCCACTGGTCTAGTACTAGGGACTTAATGTTCCATCAAACATGTAAAGGTGCCCGAGCGACCCACCGGTCTGGTGCTAGGGACTTAATGTTTCATCAAACATATAAAGGTGCCCCAGCAACCCACTGGTATGGTGCTACGGACTTAATGTTCCATCAAACAAGTAAAGGTGCCCCAGCCACCCACCAGTCTAGTGCTAGGGACTTGGCTTTATTAAGTTCCTTTTTAGTGCTAGAGCGACATCTTCAGTGTTAGGCTTCCTGCCTTCTTCTTTGGGGCTTCCGTTCAACCCCTAGGCGAGAACACTTATCGGGCACCGTCTCGGTCGGAACATTGTTCGGTCCCTAGGTGGGAACCTCCTTTGACCTAGGGGCCATTTTAGGGGACACTATATATGTATATATGCAACATTATGACAACTTATACACCCCCATGTTAGCAGAATATCATCATTAGATTCTCTGCAAAAAAACAAACTGGACAAGGTTTGAAGGGTCTTTAGCATAGTGGTTTCTCTAGGGTTATTTTGGTAGTTGAGGGGTATTTTGGTCTTTTGGATTGGTTAGGGTTGTTTAAAGAGGGTTTAGGGTTGTTTGGTGTGCTCAAGCCTTTATTTGAGTTTCGAGGTACGCACGGTTGGTCTACTTCATCATTGGGAATGCTTGATAAGTTTCTCGGGTCAAAATTAGGGTGTCTACACTACGGTTTCTTCTACTCTTTCCTTCTGATTGCATGTGGAGATGTAACACTTTTCTGATGCGATCTGATTCCCTCAGATGTCCTTCCATCGTCCATATGCTTTGATGAACCGTAGCATTTGATGATAGGTAGATGCAATTGTCATCATGGAGTGGAGCCAATTTCTTCCTAGAATGACGTTGTAAGGGCTCAGAGAGTTTATGACGATGAACTCAACCTGCTGGACTATGGAATTGGCTTGGATAGGTAGGGTTATTGATCCGACCAGATACACAGGTGTGCCGATGAACCCAACAAGTGGGACGTCGGTAGGCTTTAGGTCTTTTGAGGTAAATCAGAACCGCTTGAAAAGTGAATAGTACATCACCTCGACTGTGCTTCCTTAATCGATCAGAATCCTCTCCACCAAAGCCTTTCCAACTCAGAGAGTCACCACCAAAGTGTCATTGTGGGAAATTGAACCCTTTCTAAATCCTTCTTGGTGAATGTAATAGTCCACTTAGAATCCTTGGTTGGGAGTTCACACTTTGGTGGGTGCTTCACTGAGAGGACCTCCATTGCTGACATTGCTCGGTCAATCTCTTTGAGCAGCTGTGCTTTTATTTTTTCACTAGGCCATGAATCACGTGCATAATGATAACTTCCACTTGGTTACCTTTCGTTGTGGCGGCTCTAGGGTTTTGAGCCCGAGACAAGGTTTTAGCTTGGTAGATATAACCGTCCAAGTTCCTCGCCGAGATGAGAGATTCCAGGTATGCCTTGAACGGTTTACAAGCTGTAGTATAATGGCCATGTTCTAAGTAGTACATGGAGTACACCTTTTTGTCCTTTGTCTTGTCATGGGTTCCCATTTTGTGGTCTAGCTATCGAAAGAAGGCTTCATTCTTGATTTTCCTCAGAAGCATGTAGATTGGCTCGGTGAAAATCATCCGTTCGGCAACGAAGTCACTTGTCTTCAAGGCCCTCTTAGCACCATCTTTAATTGTATTCACCGCCTTCTTCTGATTACTCGAGACGTGGATGACCTTTGAGACGGTGGAGGTGGAGGTGGAGGAGGGAGCATCATGCTCGGTCAGAAGCTCCTCCAACTCAATGTATTTGTTTATTCGTTCCATCAGGTCGATGAAGACGGGACTTTGCTTTTGAGACTGTGCTTGAAGTGGGTTAAGGCAATGGTCTGGTCACGACCCTGGATTTGGTGAAACATCTCCCAGTACCTTGCAGCGTATCGGGATAGAGTTTCATCCGAGCACTTCCTTAACTCGAGAAGAGAATCAACTTTCTTCTTGTAAACATTGCTGGTGATGAATTGGGATAGAAAGGCTCGCCCTAGTGCTTCATAGCTTCCAATTGACCCTTCTTTGAGCTTGTTGAACCATAGGGACCTGAGAGTCCCGAGGCTCCCAGGGAACACCTTGCACATGATCGCTTGGTTAGAAGTGTAGAGGGAGATGATTTGCCTATAGTAGATCAGATGGTGGTATACGTCAGTGAATGCATCATAACAGTTGAATTTCGGGAGCGTGAATCCAACAGGTAATGTCATCAAGGAGATCTCCTTTGTGAATGGAAACTTAGAGAACTGCTTCAAGAGCTTATCGATGCTTGTAAGAGGGGGGAGGGTTGGAAAAGTGAATCTGTCGACCGTGTGAGTACGCTTCTCAGTGTAAGTGTGATGACGGTAGACGTGATGACACTCAATATGTCTCATCGTGTCGTCGTCTTGGTGATGAGAACGTTCTCGGTACTCATTCTCCTTCCTTTTCCCCCAATGTCATTATGGCAGGTTTTCTCCACTTTGTCTTTAGGCTGGTAGGCGTGACGATTCCTTATACCACCATCTCGGACAATTGTTAGATTTGCAGCCCGACAAGGGGTTTTCTTCAAAATCTCCACTTGTTCTCGGAGATTGCCATATTTGGTTTAAGGGGGGAGGGTTTTTATGACGACGTATATCAGACGAGTGCTTGAGACAATTCACCTCATTTGGAACCTTTCGGAGGTAGATTGGCTTGTGCTGGCCGTCCTCGTAGTAGAACACCGTCTTCTGAGTTGCAGACAACTGCGAGTACAGTGACCGAGCACTAGACTAAAAAATTTGTGAGGAGTGGTGTCAAGAGGTTTGCGCTCGGTCCCCCCTTGAAAAGTGCTCGGTCGATGGGCTCGTGTGCAGAAACACGAGAGCCTTGCTGTGAGCCCTCTTAGCACTAGGGTTACCGAGGCGGTCTTTGGGTGAGCGTCGTTGGGTAGAGACTCCACCACAAGACGTTGTGGTGACCTCGACCACCATCTTCTTCTTTACTGTCTCAGATAGTTTGGCTATCTGAGCCCTCATGGCAACCATCTTAGCGTCTCGTTCCTCCAGGTTTGAGTGAGTTGATGAGGCTTTGGACTTGGAGTGAGTCCAACTTTACCTGGGAGTAGAGAGACGGAGATGTGAAGGGTGGATTTAGAATCTCAGGATGTAGAAGGGTGGGTTGGGTGAGTTTGCTCGCCACCCATGGTTGCGAGTCAAGAGAGGAAATAAAGGAAGGAGAAATGAGGTGGATTTAGAAGGTGAACACGGGGGATTCTGTTTTTGTCCTCCCTCGCAGAGTTGCCAATTATGGCGTCTTGATTTCTAGATGAACCTTTTGGTCTCTCCTTGACCTTTCTGAGTGACAACCTGGATCTTTTCGGCACACCTGCACACTGAGCACCCAGGGTTAGTATCCAACCTGGCCAAAATTTGGCCAGGGAAGGCCTCTAGTGGTCTAGTGAGGATTTGGAAGTGAGATGAAGTACCAAAAAGAGTAGATGTGGTAGAGGGAATGAATAGTGTACCTTATAGGAACTACAAGAAAACTGATAATCTGTGAGGAAATGCTGGTTAGGAAAATAAAATTCCTCTCCAATTATGTCTTTTTTGTGAGGAAAATCATATTTCATCACTAATTTATAGGGAAAAATAATTTACGGTGAGGAAATTTTATTTTCTCGCAAAAATTACTAAATGCGCGAGGAAAATTATTATTTTGTCTCTAAAAAAGTGGACTAAAGAATGTTTGGGCGAGGAAATAATAAATTTCCTTGCTAATACATACGGTCAGCGTCCATTCCTCACTAATATGAGCTCGTCCCATGGTCGTGGAAACCTTCTAATTATTATTTTTACTTTATTGGAAGGACGACAAAATAATTCCTCACTAATGAGCTCACAATGGGCGAGGAAATATTTTCCTTGTTAATTTGTATGTACTGAAATTATGTTTTTTACTTTATTTTACTTGGCCGAAATGGACGACAAAATAATTCCTCACTAATGAGCTCACAATGGCTGAGGAAATATTTTCCTCGTTAATTTGTATGGACCGAAATTATTATTTTTACATTATTTTACGTGGCCGAATTGGACGATGAAATAACTCCTCACTAATGAGCTCACAATGGGGGAGGAAATATTTTCCTCGTTAATTTGTAAGAACTGAAATTATTATTTTTACATTACTTGGCCGAATTGGACGACGAAATAATTCCTCACTAATGAGCTCAGAATAGGCCAGGAAATATTTTCCTCGTTAATTAGTATGGATTGAAATTATTATTTTTACATTATTTTACTTGGCCGAATTGGAAGACGAAATAATTCCTCACTAATAAGCTCACATTGCCGAGTAAATATTTTCCTCGTTAATTTGTATGGATGGAAATTATTATTTTTTAATTATTTTACTTGTCCGAATTGGACGAGAAATAATTCCTCACTAATGAGCTCACAATGGACGAGGAAATATTTTCCTCGTTAATTTTTATGGACTGAAATTATTATTTTTTCATTATTTTACTTCGCCGAATTGGACGATGAAATAATTCCTCACTAATGAGCTCACAGTGCGCGAGGAAATATTTTCCTCGTTAATTTGTATGGACCGAAATTATTATTTTTTCATTATTTTACTTGGCCGAATTGGACGACAAAATAATTCCTCACTAATGAGCTCACAATGGCTGAGGAAATATTTTCCTCGTTAATTTGTATGGACCGAAATTATTATTTTTACATTATTTTACATGGCCGAATTGGACGATGAAATAATTCCTCACTAATGAGCTCACAATGGGCGAGGAAATATTTTCCTCGTTAATTTGTATGGACTGAAATTATTATTTTTACATTATTTTACTTGGCCGAATTGGACGACGAAATAATTACTCACTAATGAGCTCACAATGGGCTAGGAAATATTTTCCAAATTAATTTGTATGGACTTAAATTATTATTTTTACATTATATTACTTTGCCGAATTGGAGGACGAAACAATTCCTCACTAATGAGCTCACAATGGGCGAGGAAATATTTTCCTCGTTCATTTGTATGGATTGAAATTATTATTTTTACATTATTTTACTTGGCTGAATTGGAGTACGAAATAATTCCTCACTAATGAGCTCACAATGAGCGAGAAAATATTTTCCTCATTAACTTTTGTTGACCGAATATTTTTTTTTACATTATTTTACTTGGCCGGATTGGACGACGAAATAATTTATCACTAATGAGCTCACAATGGGTGAGGAAATGTTTTCCTCGTTAATTTGTATGGACTGAAATGATTATTTTTATATTATTTTACTTGGCGGAATTCGACAACGAAATAATTCCTCACTAATGAGCTCACAATGGGGGAGGAAATATTTTCCTTGTTAATTTGTAAGAACTAAAATTATTATTTTTACATTACTTGGCCGAATTGGACGACGAAATAATTCCTCCCTAATGAGCTCAGAATGGGCCAGGAAATATTTTCCTCGTTAATTTGTATGGATTGAAATTATTATTTTTACATTATTTTACTTGGCCGAATTGGACGACGAAATAATTACTCACTAATGAGCTCACAATGGGCGACGAAATATTTTCCTCATTAATTTGTATGGAGTTAAATTATTATTTTTACATTATTTTACTTAGCCGAATTGGAGGACGAAATAATTCCTCACTAATGTGCTCACAATGGGCGAGGAAATATTTTCCTCGTTCATTTGTAGGGACTGAAATTATTATTTTTATATTATTTTACTTGGCCGAATTGGAGGATGAAATAATTCCTCTCTAATGAGCTCACATTGCCGAGTAAATATTTTCCTCGTTAATTTGTATGGATGGAAATTATTATTTTTTAATTATTTTACTTGTCCGAATTGGACGAGAAATAATTCCTCACTAATGAGCTCACAATGGACGAGGAAATATTTTCCTCGTTAATTTTATGGACCCGAAATTATTATTTTTCATTATTTTACTTGGCGAAGAATTGGCCGACAAAATAATTCCTCACTAATGAGCTCACAAAGGGCTGGACCTCGTTAATTTGTATGGACCGAAATTATTATTTTTTCATTATTTTACTTGGCCGAATTGGACGACAAAATAATTCCTCACTAATGAGCTCACAATGGCTGAGAAAATATTTTCCTCGTTAATTTGTATGGACCGAAATTATTATTTTTACATTATTTTACATGGCCGAATTGGACGATGAAATAATTCCTCACTAATGAGCTCACAATGGGCGAGGAAATATTTTCCTCATTAATTTGTATGGACTTAAATTATTATTTTTACATTATATTACTTTGCCGAATTGGAGGACGAAATAATTCCTCACTAATGAGCTCACAATGGGCGAGGAAATATTTTCCTCGTTCATTTGCATGGACTGAAATTATTATTTGTACATTATTTTACTTGGCGGAATTGGACGACGAAATAATTCCTCACTAATGAGCTCACAATGGGTGAGGAAATATTTTACTCGTTAATTTTTAAGAACTGAAATTATTATTTCTACATTATTTTACTTGGCCGAATTGGACGACGAAATAATTCCTCACTAATGAGCTTAGAATGGGCCAGGAAATATTTTTCTCGTAAATTTGTATGGGCTGAAATTATTATTTTTACATTATTTTACTTGGCCGAATTGGACGACGAAATAATTCCTCACTAATGACCTCACAATGAGCGAGGAAATATTTTCCTCATTAACTTTTGTTGACCGAATTTTTTTTTTTTTACATTATTTTACTTGGCCATATTGGACGACGAAATGATTTTTCACTAATGATCTCACAATGGGTGAGGAAATGTTTTCCTCGTTAATTTGTATGGACTGAAATTATTATTTTTACATTATTTTACTTGTCTAGATTGGACGACAAAATAATTCCTCACTAATGAGCTCACAATACCGAGGAAATATTTTCCTCGTTAATTTGTATGGACCGAAATTATTATTTTTTCATTATTTTACTTGGCGGAATTGGACGACGAAATAATTCCTCACTAATGAGCTCACAATGGGCGAGGAAATATTTTCCCGTTAATTTGTATGGACCGAAATTATTATTTTTTCATTATTTTACTTGGCCGAATTGGACGACGAAATAATTCCTCACTTATGAGCTCATAATGGACGAGGAAATATTTTCCTCGTTAATTTGTATGGATTGAAATTATTATTTTTACATTATTTTGCTTGGCCGAATTGGAGGACGAAATAATTCCTCACTAATGAGCTCACAATGGGCGAGGAAATATTTTCCTCGTTCATTTGTATGGACTGAAATTATTATTTTTACATTATTTTACTTGGCTGAATTGGAGTACGAAATAATTCCTCACTAATGAGCGAGGAAATATTTTCCTCATTAACTTTTGTTTTCCGAGTTTTTTTTTACATTATTTTACTTGGCTAGATTGGACGACAAAATAATTCCTCACTAATGAGCTCACAATGGGTGAGGAAATGTTTTCCTCGTTAATGGTTTGGATCGAAGTTTTAGCGGGCTCAATTTGTATTGGGCGGGTCTTGAAATATTTTACAAGAGCCTTATCAAAAAAAGAAAAAGAAAAAGCCCCAAATCAGTCTAATATCTTTCGTCTTCGTCTCTAACCTGTACTTTTCGATTCCGAAGTTGAGCTCGGCCGTAACCTCTCCATCTCTGCCGCTGCTACCATCACCGATTGCTACCTCGCCATGTATCTCCTGGTATGATTTTCTCTTTCTTCTGTATCACTTTCCCCAGTAAACCATTAATGAAGCCTTTTACTAGCTGTCGAGAACAATCAGGAACTCCTAGTATAACCAGGAGAAATTGATATTGTAAAAGGCCCCTTGAATGATTTACCCCCAAACAAACAATTGCACCCATCTTCACTGGTTAATGCCCATGGTCTGCGTTGTGGTTTTAGGCAAAGCCTAAACCTATTCGACATTCACGTCTCTACCTGCCAACGCCGGTGAACTGTGAAACCAAACCCAGGATATTGTTTCATATTGGGTGTTGGAATAGTTACACTTGGGTTTTGTACTATTAGAGGAGATGAGGTTGTCCCGAACAGAAATTCTGAGATTGACCCAACTCTTCAAATCATGGCTGTTCAATCCCTAATCTTGATAAATACCCCTTTACCGATTTTTTAATGGTGGATTAACCCTTGATTGAAGTCTCACAATTTGTATTTCGACCCCACTAGCTAATTTTGTCTCTAGTCCTAGATGGTTACTGACTTAGGAAAATTATTTAGAATAATCTCGTGTTAATAACTCTCAGGCATGACGGGTTAGGCACTTCTATTTGGTGAGTATGCAATACCTTGGTTACATGCGTTTGCTACATCAAATGCTTCTTGCTTTTAAAGCTGGAAAATGTGAATCACGTGTTTTGTTTTGATACTGGCTATATTGAATTGAATTGCAATACAATGCATGCTATTTTAATTAAAACGTGGATTATCGGAGTGTGGCTTGTTCACGTGCATTTTTATTATGGATGATTTAGACCATGGGAAGCCTAACTAAAGCCTTTTACAGGTTTTTTGGGTTCACAATAGCTCATCCGGTTTTATACTTCATGTAAGTCATATAAAATATGTAAAATATCCATTTCCGGCTTGCTATCCAATTCATCTCCAATTATGTTCTGGCTTCTTTATTACAGCTTGTTTGATCGATCAGAGAATTTCAATGTCAGTATGGATACTAGGAGACATATGTTTTCGACTGATTTCTCTCTCTTCTCTGATTTCCAGAGCAAACCTTGAGCAAAATAGAAGCCCGCAACAAGGAATGACGAAAAATGTTCCAGTAAGTTCAACAGCTCTTGTTTGGGTTTTGGTACTCTTTTTTGCTCGAGGAGTTTAGGGATGATAGGAAGGGATGGAAATTGCTAGAAAAATTAGGAAATAATCAACAAAACACCGCAACATAAGTACCACAACTAGTTTTACCAAATTATCTTTCATAAAGTTATTTGTCTCTGCTTAATTAGTTCAGAGTTACCATGATCCCAACTGCTACTGAAATTCCATTTAAATTAGTGGGCTCAAACTAGTAGTTCTGTAGAAATTTTTTTTACTCCAAACTGAGGGTACTCAGAAATAGCTGGGGCCGGTAGTATAGGGCTGGGTAGCCCAAATTGCCCTCCAACTGAAACACCATAAGGATTATAATATGTTTGTGTTTGAAAAATCATGAAGTGAAAATATTATTTTTATATCGTAGAAAAATGGAAAATTTAATTAGACTTTGAAAAAACCTAACTTTTATGTATACCAAAATAGAAAACCCATTCAGAATTGCAAAAATTAGAATGTATAGGCTGGGGTTCTTTCATCCCTTCGCTTTAAAAACTAATAAACCATTGAAGAAATAAAGAGTGCAGCCTTCATCAATCGATTTTGGATTTTGAGTGTGTTAAAGTGTGGTTTTAATGTGTGAAAGTTTGGGTTTTGTCGATCTAGAGAATAGAAATAAGGGGAGGATTATGCGGGACTTAGGGTTGAAATCGTAATTTTGCCTTTTGAGTTGGGAGAAATTATGGCATGGCCATTCATCTAATTTTTTTGGTTAGTTTTCTAACTTCCATTAGCAATTTGGCTAAATGCAATGCAATGTGATAGTTGGAGGACTATACAAATATCTCTCTCTCTCTCTCTCTCTCTCTCTCTCTCTCTCTCTCTCTCTCTCCTATTTGTAGGCAATTTGGATAAAAAGATTAGCTTGCCTTTTCTTTGTTCAAATTTGTAGTGTTGTTATCTAATTCTACATTAATGAATGATTTGTGTTAGCTATTGAGGATAATTTAATTGATTTGAGCCCATGGATGCCAAAACAAGAGAAAGATGAGGACTCGGCTCTAGTTATATATATAAGAAAGTTATCTGCATAGTGTACTTTTCTAACTTATGATAATTAGGCTTTTGAATTACTAAGGTAGTACATATCTTATAAGCTATTCGGTAGTGTTCATCCGAAGGATAGATAGAAAAAGTTGGAGAGAGTGACAACTAACTATTAAAAATTGGTTTAATAAATCTACTTACGTAATATGTGATCTATGCAAGGCTTGACATTATTTTGATGACTTAAATTAGACATGGACAAAAATTGGATGAAAACAGGCATGACAGCTGATGGGAGAATTAGTCAGGCATATTATAATGGTGTAAATTCGTTTATTGAATTTGCAAGAGAGGTTGTAGATGGACAAGGTAATATTCCATGCCGGTGTTTACAGTGTGTAAACTTCTACCGTAAAAGTCCAAAAGATGTGCGAATTCATTTGCTCCGACATGGGATTATGCAAAGTTACACTGTTTGGCATGAGCAAGGAGAAGCACGTGTATCGGAAAATGTTTGCCATCAGGAAATGCAAGATGGTCAAAATGGGGATCTAGGCAGGATTGATGCATTTTTCAAAGATCGAATGAGAGGGGAATCCATAGATACAACCCAATGGGAGGAATGAGAAACTTTGATAAACTTTTGAATGATGCCCAACGCGATTTGTACCCAGGTTGTGAAAGTTATACTCTGCTAAAATATGTTATTGAGGTATTTAATATGAAGGTAACAAATCATTGGACCAATAAATCGCTTGATATGTTCTTGAAATTCCAAAGTGATCTTTTACCAAAACCTAACTTAGTTCCCAAGAATACATACGAGGCAAGGAAATTATTGTCTAATTTAGGCTTGTCATACGAGCTTATTGATGCCTGCATAAATGATTGTGTACTCTTTTACAAGGAGAATGCAACCCTAGATAGGCGTCCAAAGTGCAATGTGTCAAGGTAGGAGACCAATTGTGGTAGGGGAAATAAGATCACCTATAAGGTTTTGCGTTACTTCCCTTTGATACCAATGTTAAAAAGGTTGTTCATGACAAGGATGATAGTCGATTACATGAGATGGCACATGGATAATCCTGGCGATGGTGATGAATCCAAGCATCTGGCCCATGGTGATGAATGGAAGGACTTTGATGTTAAATATCCAGAGTTTGCTCGTGAGGCTCGCAATGTGAGACTAGGATTAGCAGTTGATGGGTTCAATCCTTTCGGGAACATGAGCACCTCTTACAGTATGTGGCCTATCATTCTTGTTCCTTATAACCTGCCACCATGGCTGGTTATGAAAGAGTCATTCTTCATGCTCACATTGCTGATTCCAGGGGATAAGCAACCTGGCATCGATATCAATGTTTATATGAGACCTTTGATAGATGAATTGAATGAGTTGTGGCAGACTGGTGCATTAACTTAAGATGCCTTCAATTGTGAGAGTTTTCAAATGCATGCAGCTTTAATGTGGACAATACATGATTAGCCAGCATTTGGTGACATTTCTGGCTGGAGAACAAAGGATCATTATGCATGTTATACTTGCAACAATGAACCGTACTTTGAATCATTGAGAAATAAGACTGCTTACACAAATCATCGATGCTACTTACCAGAAAACCACCTAGAAGGGGAAAGAGAGTGGCCTCTAATGGTAAGCATGAGAAACGAAAGAGATCTTTGGAAATTCTGGTGGAAAAGATTCAAGAATAGTTGGACAAAGTAACAGGGGTCATCTTGGGAAAGAATCCAAGTAACAGGAAAAGGCGCCGTCGTGAACCAAATTGGACGGGTTAGGCACTTCTATTTGGTGAGTATGCAATACCTTGGTTACATGTGTTTGCTACATCAAATGCTTCTTGCTTTTAAAGCTGGAAAATGTGAATCACGTGTTTTGTTTTGATACTGGCTATATTGAATTGAATTGCGATACAATGCATGCTATTTTAATTAAAACGTGGATTATCGGAGTGTGGCTTGTTCACGTGCATTTTTATTATTGCTAATTTAGACCGTGGGAAGCCTAACTAAAACTAGTAAGGTCTCACTAGTTCTCCTTAATGCTCTCACTAGTTTGCCACAAGATGAATATGAATTCTTAACAATCACCTTCTTACTCATAACTATATTACACAAACACAATAAAGAACAAGGTGCTAAATTATAATGCAAAAATATGCAGAAATGCAAGGTTACAAGTGCAGAAATGCAATTTTCAAATGCAAAATGTAGTTTTCATATAATGAAAATACAGTTGTAGAGTGCAGAAATGAGATTTTCAAGTGTAGAAATGTAGTTTTTAAGCGCAGAATGTGCTGAAAATGCTGTTATTAAGTGCAGAAATGCAATTTTCAAATGCAGAATGCAGTTTTAACATGCTGAAATTGCAATTTTAGAGTGCAGAAATGCAGTTTTTTAGTGCAGAAAATGCTGAATATGCAGTTTTCAAGTGCAGAAATGAGATTTACAAGTGCAGAAATGAAGTGCTAGAAATGCTGTTTTTAAGTGCAGAAATGCAATTTTCAAACGCAGAAAGCAGTTTTAATATGCTGAAAATGCAGTTTTACAGTGCCGAAATGCAGTTTTGCAGTGCTGGATATCAGTTTTGAAGTGCTGAAAAGTAGTTTCGAAGTGCAAAATTCAGTTTTGAAGTGCTGAATGTTCAATTTTGAAGGGCAGAAATGCAGTTTTAAAGTGCATTACAGCACTAAATTGTTATACGTTGTTCAAATAATTCAATTGCATTACTGCAAAGCACTCAATGTTATCTCCTATTTCTTTTCTTTACTGTGCACTCAAAGCTGGAAAAGGCCGCGGACCTACACAAGGAAAAATAGCACAAAGATTCATTGATAAAGACGGAAGGCTTAAAGTTCCCATTCCACCACAGTTTTGTGCGTTGATAGGGGAGCATGTAGCTAAAATGGCCTCAAAGATTGGATATGAGGTTTGGACAAATGTGATAGACCTCGGTGTCCGTAGGTGGAAGGCTGTTGATGACACTGTTAAAGCGCCTATTCTTCAGCGATTAACGGTAGTTGCAAGATCTACTTATGTATAGTTTCATAAATTACAATCATATCATTACTTAAGAAATCAAATATGGCAAGATAAGTTTGACTTGCAAAGAGATCTATGGATGTTGATAAGGTGGTGACAACGCAATGTGGTCAGAGAATGAGTGACTTCACCTTTAGGCTGCACAAAAAATACAAGAAACTTTTAGAGACAAAGGGGCCCGAGTATACTAGAAGCAACTTTTGAATTGAATTGTTGCAATGGACAAGCTTAATAGATAAGAAGTGGAATGATAAGAGGTGGCAGGTAATCTCTCACACCATACATAGTCATGGGTTTTTCTTGTTGCATCCTAATCTTTGATGGTCTTAAACTTGAACCTACCTCATAGTTTATTGTATCTCTATTGGTTTGTGATCATTTCAGGCTCAATCACTTGTAAACACCAACAACAGGGCGTCTAAGAAACACTTAAAGCATAGATATGGATCAAAGTCACTTTCAGTTAGGGTTGCCGCTGTGGTGTGTTTCACATTATATCTTTTGTATTAAACTATGAACAAAATTTATTTCTATCTTCAATTTTATTGAACTATGAACATGCTTAATTAACTTATTTGTTGATGAAATATTACATTAGATGAAAGATGGTGTCGTGCCTCCATTGAAAGAAATATACCAATCAACCCACTATAATAAAGACACAAATGAGTGGATCTCTCCAGGATGCAAGGATAAGTTTGTATGTGTACTTTGTTGTGTACTTGTGTTTGCTAATTTATTACAAGTTGAATCTACTAAACTTCTTGTACTTAAATTATTCAATTTACTTTAAAATGATAGGATGAGATGGAAAAAATAGAGGTTGAACATAACTCGCAGGAAGGTGCAATCCCGATGACGCAAGAGGATCTATCTATTAAGGCATTCAAGAAAAGGTCAGGTTATATCAAAGGACTTGGCATGAAGCCTTCCTCCTCTGTTAGTACCTATGTGAACAGTTATGAGTACGTAACAAACCTCGAGAAAAAGGTTCAAGAGCGGGATTAGATAATTTAGGAGCTTGTTGAGAAAATTGAAGCAGCAAATGCCAAAATAGTTGAGCTAGTGGAGGCAAAAGATCAACAAGGGAGGACTTTGGCTAGTGTTTTGGAGTTTCTTAAACAACAAGGGTACACTGGAGTATCTTAGAGTGTTGGCTCGTGAAGATTGACTTACAGGTTAGTGTATCATGCTTTTCCACTAATAGAACTAAATTGATAAATCTTTCTATCTTTCATTTTTGTCTCTCCAAATAAATACTTTCTGCAGTTCTTTACATAATTGGAAAACAAAGAATTTGTTGACTTTTTGATCGGCTATGCTTGGTCTTAAAGATTATAAATATTTATAAACTTGGCTTCAGCTCCTCAATTTTCTTGATGTCTATATTCCATCTGAACTCCTTAAAAACACACTAACATATCCATCAATTACCAAATTCCAACCAAATCAATTCCAAATATAACTCATGTGAGTAGACCAAAGTATAGATATAGTACTATAACAAGTTTTGACACGCTGATGCCTCCATTTAGGTCATTTTCGGGGGTGAAGGCATCCGATTATTGAATTTTTACCAAACGCCTAGAAACATTAATTCCCCATAGTCATAAATACATGATAAAACTCGTGTGAGTGGAATAACTCAGGGAATTTGCAACGGAATGAGTTTGGACATGCCAATGGTGCCATTTCGAGTCTTTTTGGGTCTTTGGAGTATCCGAATCTTGATCTGCTGACCAACGCACAAAACAACAATATCACCAAGTCATAAACTGATGATATAACTTGTTTGAATAGCCCAAATCAAAGGAATAGCCTTATAAGGAGTTTTGACGCGAGGTGCCTTGTTTTAGGTTGTTTTCCGGCTTAAAGGTACCGAATTCTTGATTTGTTGGTTGGGGCACGAAACGATGCTTCCTCCAAGTCATAAATGAGTAATGTAACCCATGCGAATGGAACAAATGATAGAAATAGTGTCGTGACATGTTTTCACATGTTAGCGGCTTCATTTTTAGGCCATTTTCGGGCCTCAAAGGGTCCGATCTTTGAACTTTTTAGCCAACATGCAAAGAAACACTTCCAATAAGTCATAAATTCCCAATGCGAATTGTTGGAACCATTCAAACAAACAAAATGGTAGTAGAATGCAATACGGCATGTTAATGCTTCATTTTAGGCCATATTTGGACTTTGAACTCCAATCAATGATTTCTCGAGCTGTAGGTGAAACGATACTTCCATTAGGTCAAAAATACTCAATATGGCTTGGGGGAACCATCTAATGTGAGAAAACAGTGGTGGAGTATACCCAATACGCCGACACCTCATTTTTAAGCATTTTTTGGATTTCATAGTATCCAATCATCAAATTTTTGAGCAACTGGCAATATGATGCTTCTGTAAAGTCATAAGGGCATAACGTGAATTGTTTGAACAATCCGAATCAAGAAAATTGAAGTGGAACAAAAGCCGGTATGCCAACGCCATGATTTTTAGCCGTTTTCAAGCCTCCAAGCACCTGATTTGTTGATTTCCTGTGCAACGGATGATATTTTACTTCCATAAAGTCACCAATACATGACATGGCCAGTGTGAGCCATCCAAGTCAAGAAAATACATCAGAGCAGAATTTGACTTGCCAACGCCTTGGTTTTAGCCGTTTTCGGCCCCCGGGTACCCGATTCATCAATTTCCCGAGCGACGAGCTATATTTTGCCTATGTGAATTCATATACACTCAATATACCTGTTTTGGGCCGTGTAAGTCAAGAAAATACCATCATAGCATAATTTGACTTGCCGATGCCTTGGTTTTAGCCGTCATCAGCCCCCGGAGTGCCCGACTTACTGATTCTTCGAGCGACGGGAAAAATTTTGCCTCTTTAAAATCATAAATACATAATATGACTTGAGTGAGCCATCCGGGTCAAGAAAATCGCAGTGGAGTAAAGTTTGGCATGCCGACGGCTCGATTTTAGTCGTTTTTAGGCCATGAGTGCCCGACTTACTGATTCTTCAAGCAACAGGCAACATTTTGCCTTTGTAAAATCATAAATATGTAATATGACTTGAATGAGCCATACAAGTCAAGAAAATTGCAGTGGAGTAAAGTTTGGCATGCCGATGGCTCAATTTTAGTCGTTTTTGGGCCATGAAGTGCCCGATTTACTGATTCTTCAAGTGACGGGCAATATTTTACCTTTGTAAAATCATAAATACGTAAATACATTATGTAATACCTAACTCCTAATTTACGTTAATGTTTTCAATTTTGTGTGTGTTTATCTTAATTGTGTGCATCACTTGAGTGAATTGGCATCATTTTAAAAGTATGCAAAACAAAATATTTCCATTGATTGGAGCATCACAGCATCATGACATGTGTAGCATGGGATAATTTTTCCTTTTCAAGCTTATATACTTCCACGTCCCTTTTCCTTTCCTTAGTCATACCCACACTTGGCTCATACATAGAGTACGAGAGAGAGAGAGAGAGAGAGAGAGAGAGAGAGAGAGAGAGAGAGAGAGAGAGAGAGAGAGAGGAGAAGAGGCGGGAATCAACTGGGTTTTCTTACCTGCGCTTAATTGAAGCTCAAACCTAGGTAAATACACACGCTAGACTTGAATTCCATGTTTCTAGTGCTTTAATTTCATGTATTTATGTGAACTCTTGATGGGTTATGCTTCTAATTGAAGTTTCTAGGTTAAATTCTCCACTGAGGTTGCTGAAACTGTGTAGTTAAGTTCAGGAAACAGTTTTGTAGTTGTTGAAAATTCCTTTTTAAGGCTGCAAATTCTTTTGTAAGAGTTATTTAAATGCAGGAAACTGCTCTTAGTTTCTGGAATGCATTTGCTAAAACTGCCCTATTGGGTGCTGAAACTGACCTGTTAATGGCTGAAACTTGTTGGAAATAAAGTTTAGTTGCTGAAATTATTATTTTTATGATGTAAATGACCTGTGTAGCTGCTGTAAATTCCTGTTTAGCGCTGATACATGCTGGAATTTACATCTTATTACTGGAAATAGACTCTTAAGTATTGAGAACTGAGTTGAGTTCGTCCCACTACAGATTTTGGTTGTGTGGTTGCACCTCGCTCGAGTGACGCGGGTCGGGGCTTGGTTTTATGTAAATAGTGATGGTTTTGTTGGCCAAGAGGTTCTGTCCCAAGGCCTTGTATTTAAGCGTATAATCTTGTTTTTTTTTTTTTTGTTCATGTATGTCAGTCTTCCTCCATACATTGTAAGACACTGTTTGAAGTTATAAATAATGAACTATTTAACTTTTTAATTCTTTTGCTTGTGTGTGCTAAGGTTGGTCTAATTGGGCCGGGTGCCATGCGTTGTGTCGGGATGGGCCAATTGGCGTTGTCCCGAGACGGGGCGTGACACATTATATTTGTTAAGTTTACATAAATTTTCTTATTCTATTATCAAAATCGTAACAACATTTTGTAATCTTGTTTGATGTTTTGCAGATTGAATAGGCAGAAGGTTGGGTAGTGAGAAAGATGAGAGTATATGGTTTTTATTGAAGACTTCTTTTTTGGGTATATCAATATGTGACGACCTGTTTTTTTTTTCTTTTCTTTTTTTTTTTTTAATGAAGATTGGGTCTTCTTTTTGGATGATGCATAGGATAAAAACATGATCTGGTCTAGTTTGATTATTTTTGACTTTTTGTCTTTGGAACATGGATGCATTAGATCCTATGGTGGATGAACTAATTGGTGTAGAATACTAAATATTCTGAAGGTTTATGAATACATGTTAGTTATTTTGGTGAAATGTAATGTAATACAAGGTTTTTTTTTGATATTTATTGAATTCTAAAATGAACAGGATTGTATTCTCAAAGGAATGTGACACAATTTATTTTGTCACCTATACTCCTCATATATATTCTTTAGGTGACGAAATTTTTTCTCACTAAAGAGGTTTCTCTAAAAGCTTTCTAACGACAAAAAGTTTCCTCGCCTATGTAATTTAATAATATTTAAATTCAATTACTTGCCGACGAAAAATTTCCTCACCTTTGCAATTTAATAATATTTAAATTAAATTACTTGCCGACGAAAAGTTTCCTTGCCTATATAATTTTATAATATTTAAATTAAATTATTTCCCGACGAAAAGTTTCCTCGCCTATGTAATTTAATAATATTTAAATTAAATTATTTGCCGACGAAAAGTTTCCTTGCCTATGTATTTTTCCAGGATCGATTTCCATCATTATTGGCGAGGAAATTGATGAATTATCGACAAAAAATCATCAATATAGGAGACAAAATATTTCCTCGCCAGAACTCAATATAGGAGAGGAAATTATTTCATCGTCAAAAACTCATTATAAGAATTTCCTCGCCATGTGACCTTCTGCGACAACCTTTTGTCGACAAAACTGGTGACGAAATATTTTCCTCGCCTATACCATTGGCGAGGAAAAGTGTTCCATTTATGACAATTTTCATTCCTCACAAATTATGATTTTTCTTGTAGTGAGGGTTCTTTCTCTTCTTATTTATAGGTTTCTCCTGACTTGTGCTCAAGTACAGGAGTAAATCAGTCATTTGGCTCGGATGACATCTTGACACATCACAAGCCAAATCCATTATCATTGCATGTGGAAGTCTCGAATCAAGTATTGATATGTAGCGTAATGGCTTGGCTGCCATCACCATGACGTAGGGACAGCTGTAGCTTGCACACAAGCTTTCACAAGAATGTTGCTCTGATTAACCGATATCTCGGATCTCCCTCCAAGTCATCTCGAATCTTGTCTGTCTTGGATGACTTGTCTGGATTAGGGTCGTACTCGGCTGAGATGCCGACTCATCTCGAATGAGACTGTCTCGGTAGGCTTATGCCGGTCTGCTTCATCATTGGGCGTTGCTTCCATTGGGCTTTGGTAACTTGGGCCTTTTCTCTTTGTGGCCCCTTTGGCCTGCTAGATTTCGGCCCACTACACTTTGATAATGGTGAATAAGGTGTTATGGGTGTAATTGAGCTAAGCCAGTCAAACTTCAAGATGTTTAAGCTCGGCTTGACCAAATATATGTTGACTCAAGCTCAGCTCGAGCTCAAATCAAGCTACAAAACCTAGGCTTGAGCTCGGCTCGCCAATATTTTCTAAGGCTCAAGCTCGCATGGGGTAAAGGCAATGCCCAACCATAGCAAAGTTTAGAGGGGAAGTAGTGCTCCACTTATAGAGTCTATGTGGAGGAAATTTTCATCAACAGGCGATGTGGGACAATTTCCCAACCTTTGGCCTTTACTCCTTCCTTTCCCAAATCCCACATTGCCTATTTAGGCTTCCCAAGCGGACTTGCGCACTCATGGGCTGCCATGTCTCATGTGGAAGCATATATATATATATATATATGCTGTATATATATATATATATACGTTGGCTGGCAAGACCACTTGAGCCGAGCATTGCATAGCTCGGGCTCAGCTTGTTTATTTAACAAGCCGAGAATATGTGCTCGAGCTCGTTCGTTTATTTGACGAACTGAGCTTGAATGAGCTCTTATCGAGCTGAACCGAGCCAGGCTCGCAATCGGCTTGGTTCGCTTACCCACTTAACGATGGAGCCAGGAAGTAGGGAAATGACCGTGTTACATACCTAAAGGAAGGAAGATGGGAAGAAGAGAATTTTTCGTGAACCAAAACAATAAAAATAGTTTCGGTATAGGTTGTAGCTATTTTCTAGCCATAGGAGTGATTTGATGGTATGCTGGCCGGGTTATAATGGAATCACTTTAACAAGAGAATGCATCAATCTCAATCGGAAAATTAATGTAGAAGGTGGGGAGTTGGAAATGAGTGTGGTTGTCCAAGAAAGATGAATTACTTCAGAATTATGAGAAATACTTGGAAAGATATTTGTTTCCTTCGAAGTACCAAGAATTACTTAAATTTCGGCATGACTAATTATGTGGTTCTATAATTTTTGCTAGTTCTGGATTCAGATGTGCATGCAGTCTGTCCATCACATGATCAATAATTTCCAAAACAGACACTTCACGAGATTTGGACCCTGGAAGAAAGGTGCTTTCTATTTCATTTTATTGTGAATATACTTCTTGAGAGACTTATCACGACCAAGCTAACCTCACTGAGATTAAATTTAGACATAAAATTGGAAGAAGAAGTACTTCATGATGATTCTGTAGTTTCACCCAAAAAAGAAAAATGAAAACTCGAATTCAACAACTAACATGCATGGTAGGTAGGAATAGCAGAGAACCTGTTCATGTGTTTGTTTATTAACCAATTTGTCTTCGCAAACTTCAGTATCATTCCTAGGATATGCAAGATGTGGAAACTTTGTATCCAATTCAAAATCAATTGGTAATGAGTGGAGAGGTTCCAACATATATTAAGTAATTAACCCATTTCACTTTTAGACAATGTGGGACAATATTTCTTAACATCCCCCCTCATATGCAGCCGCATTTGAGATCTGTCACGTGTTGCTACTTTTTTGTTCTACCATCGTGCAGCCTTTTTTGTTGGTTTGTCATCGTGGGGTTTTTTTTTTTTAATGTGGATTGGAATGAGCCCCGCTCTAATACCATGTGGAAATTTTGTATCCAACTCAAAATCAATTGACAATGAGTGGAGATGTTCCAACATATATTAAGTGATCACCCATTCCACTCCTAGGCAATGTGAGACAATATTTTTTAACACAAAAATCCAGACACAAAAAGAAGTGCCTGGGTAAATTGGACCTAGGGGTGCTAGAGAGCACTGCTAGAGAGCGGCCTTTCATGGTGTGCGAGTCTGCAACATCAGGGCCATCAGATGTGTTTTTCAACGGTGGATTGCCAAGGTGAAATTCGAAGAGTTGAAAACACAATCGACGGCTCTAGTGCCACACATCAGGATCGCTCTCCAGCACCCCTCTTCTGGGTAGGACCATTTCTTGGGATTACAAAACATCTCCAGCTAGCTATGTTGGCAAGCATCAACAGATTTTGAAGAACGTCAAGTTTTATAAATCAGAAACTTAGGACAAGTCTTTAGACAATATGAACTCTAGCATGGGTGGAATACAACCCGGAAGAAACAAGACTTTCCTATCAACAGATTTACTCGGACGAATTTAACTATTTTGTCTCAATTAAAAGAGCTTGATTAAGTGTCACATTTCAATTCGACATGATATATAGATATATACTCCTCGAGATTTGGTGGGAAAGCAACCAAGCAGTGCAAACCAAAAAACGACAGATTCACGTGTACAATACTTGGAGACCTGGGACAGCCTCCCAGCATGCATCTTCACACTTGATCAGATGTTTGTTCCTTCCCGTTTTGGCCTGCCTTTCGAGATTGGGTGGGGAGGAGACCTTAGAAGGCAGTTTGCTAGTGGTGATAGAAGATACTAAGAAAGATATACTTGCCGGCCCTCATGTTCGTGGGAAACAAACTTTCTAAATGAAACATGTATACTTTGTGCATATATAAAAGTTAATTTTAATTAGACATCCTGTTATAATATTATCCTTAGAATGCCAACCTATGATATTTAAATCTTTATGATTTCATCCTGTAAATGAAAATTGGATCACTGTGCCCCTATTATATATTTTAGTAGCTTATTATCTAATAGTAATTTCTATTATATGATTATCTACATAAGTATTCATTCCATACTGGAATATCACGCCAATCTTTCCAAACAATTGAAGTCAATCTTTCCAATTTAAAGAGGATATCACGCGAATCACCTCCTATTTTCACACCATCTTTGTATCTCATATTACTTCCCCATCTTTTCTTCCATCAGCAAACTTTGATCCACAAATTGACTCGTTGGATTTTCCGGTATCAGAGGGGCCATACAGTAAATAGCTTCGCTTCCAAATGCGATGTGGGTGGTGATACTACTGTTTGGATCTGAGAAATGACCCCATATCAAACTTGACATGGCTCTTTAGATCTAAATCCATGGTGTTCTGTTCGAGAATGGAACCGATCTCCACAGTCAGTTTCAGATATCGGATTTTTCCATGTTCATGTAAAACTTCATGTCTCTTTGAAGCTTCTATTTGAACTCATCGGAAACTTTGTGGATGTGCTAGAGGTAAGTTATATGTTTTCTAATAATTGTAATTCCTCAAATGGAGGGATTTGTTTTCTCATTAATCCCAAAGTTGGCATGTGATTTTATGATGCATTAATCTACATTACATTTTATGGTTTTTTATGATTTTTTTGGGTGCATTAATCTATTTATTTTTTATCGTGCATTAATGTATCATGTTTCTAAGTTCATAAATGTGTCATGGTAAAAAAAACATGGTTGATTACTACAAAAGTGCATAAAATCAATATCTCGTGTTTTTAGGACAAGATATCATAAATCAATAAATTAAACCATGTTCACATATCCTTTACGTGAGGGTATATTGATTTACCACATTTTGTGATTTGATACAGTAAAAGTGATAAATTAATAAACCATGTTCACATGTCTCATGACTCGTGTTTTTAGATCAAAAGTCACTATTATCATTTTTAATTTTGTTTTTAGATTTTAGGTGTGAGAAAATTAGGAGAGAGAGAGAGAGAGATTTTACCATAATCATTCTTTAAAAGATGGTTATTTCATACAGTGATTATAGTTTGTTTATTTACCATGTTGGGTTGTTTGATATAAAATAGATGGTGTGGTAGTATAGTATATAAAGTTGACTAGGTTTCATGGTATAGTTCTCTCTTAATATTTTCTAAACATGAATTATGGTTATTTTGTTTACCATTTTAGGTGGATTCAATAAAATAGATGGTGTGGCAGTATTATAGTATATAAAGTTGATTTGGTTTCATGAATTATGGTTAAAATGGTTTATTAATTTTACATAATTAACCATAATTAATAGATGCAAATATACCTAGTCAATGCATCTTTTTTCCTTTATGCATTGTTTATTAATTTATCACATTTTCAATTTTTTTCTCCAGATTCACTACAAGAGAAAACACATTTGGCGACCAAAAAATTTGTCGTCAAAGGGTTGTTTTTAGTCGCCCTAATACTTTGGCAACCAATATTTTAGTCGCCCAGTTTGTCGCCGAAACGTCGTCTGGGAAAGTCTACGCCGACTAAAAATTTGGTTGGTCGCCAAAGGGGAGCCATACGGCGACTAAAATATTTTGTCGCCAAAGGGGAGCCATACGGCGACCAAAAAATTTTGTCTCCAAAGGGGAGCCATACGGCAACCAAAAAATTTTGTCGCCAAAGGGGACGGCAACCAAACCGTTTGTCGCCAAAGGGGAGCCATACGGCGACCAAAATTTTGTCGCCGAAAGATCATACGAAAAAAAAAATTCTGCCCATGCGCCTCTGCCAAGAATTGAACCCACGACCTCCCACTTCTTAACCCATCACCTAACCACTGGGCTACCTATGCATTTATGTTCCATTTGTTAGAAACAATTTATATGTATTATCTTTTCGTATATTCCATTTTACATTAACAAATGTATAACATTATTTATCATAAATTATGTAATGCACTATATTTTATTATATATATTATTATAATATATTTTATTATATATATTTTTTGGCACTAACCACTGGACTACATTTGCATTCAACGTCTCGCATCTTCTACCTCTCTGCCAGAATTGAACACCCAACACCTAACCACTTGACTACCTTTGCATTTATGTTCCATTTGTTAGAAACAATTTATATGTATTATCTTTTCGTATATTCCTTTTTACATTGACAAATGTATAACATTATTTATCATAAATTATGTATTGCACTATATTTTATTATATATATTATCTTTTCGCGTTGTATATTTTTTGGCACTAAACATTCCACGACCAAAGCCGATGTTTGGTCGCCAAAGCCATCGCATAGGCGACAAAACAAAATTTGGTCGCCAAAGGGGAGCCATACGGCGACCCAAAAAAAAGTTGGTTGCCAAAGCTATCGCATAGGCGACAAAACAAAATTTGGTCGCCAAAGGGGAGCCATACGGCGACCAAAAAAAAAGTTGGTTGCCAAAGCTATTGCATAGGCGACAAAAAAATTTGGTCGCCAAAGGGGAGCCATACGGCGACCAAAAAAAAAGTTGGTCGCCAAAGCCATCGCATAGGCGACAAAAAAAATGTGGTCGCCAAAGGGGAGGCATACGACGACCAAAAAAATTTGGTCGCCAAAGGGGAGCCATACGGCGACCAAAAAAATTTGGTCGCCAAATGTGTTTTTTCTTGTAGTGATTTTAGGTGTGAGAAGATTAGAAGAGAGAAATATAAGATTAGGAAAGAGAGAGACTTTTCAAGAAAGGAGAGATAGAGATTGAGATAAATTAGGAAAGATTAGGATAGAGAAATGTTAGGAAATTAGAAGAGAGAATTATTAGGAAAATCAGGAGAGAAATATTAGGAAAATTAAGAGAGAAAAGGGCATTTTGGGGTTTTATTTGAATTTCAAGATGAAATCATAATTATTCAAATCTCATAGGATGGAATCATAACGTATTTTTTTTATAGGATGCCTAATTAAATCTCCCTATATAAAACACAAAAATCATTAATTCATAGGAAGACTCATTAACAACTAAACAAGTATTCTCAATCAAAGATATATAATGGCTACAACACATAAACATTAAAGATGTGTATGATATACACCTATTGTATGGTCCAAATTGTGTCATCTCATTGACAATCGTAACATTTTTTAATTTTTTGTAACTTTTCAACAACATGATTCGTAACATTTTGGTATGTCTCATAACTTTTATAAAAAAAAATCATAACTTTTGTAGGGGTATTTATGATACACACCCATATAAGGGGTGTGTACCCCTACAAAAGTTACAATTTCTTTTTATTATAAAAGTTGCGATTTTTTGGACCTACTATGTAAATGGGCTTATTAATTTTTTTTGAACTGGAATGGGCTTGTTAATTTGGGGGCCTCTTTTTTTAACATTTCTTGGGGGGCTCGAAAATGTCACATTTCTTTTTTTATTTTATTATATCCATCTACTTATATACTTCCCAACAAATAAACTAGCACATATATTTCTCATCTTCTACAAAATACCGAAACAAACCATAAACAACACATCCCCTATTTGCCCCTTTTTCATAGTATCTCCTACTATGTCAAATCAAAACTTATCCGGCTACCAAAGGTTAAATTCCACGGACACCTACACCCAACAACCTTTAAAAAAAAGTCCAATAGCACCCCGTCATCTATTTGAAATCGAAAAAACCCCTTGCACCATTAACAAAAGTAGGAAAAGGTTACCCAGGTAAAATGTTCCAAGTGCAAACACAAACTCTTCCCTATCCCATTTACCTGCATCAGAAAGGGAAAGCATCAAAATCTCTCTCTGGACCTGGGTTTCAACATCTGTCTGTCTGTCTGTCTCTCTCTCTCTCTCACTCTCTCAACTACGACAACCACACAGATCTACAACAACGGCGACCACACAAATCAAAGGTTATTTGGTGGCACGCCTTTATATATACTAGAGTTTGGGGCACACGCAATGCGTGTGCAAGTCAAATTTTGACAAAAAGTATGAACAAAATTAATCACATGTGCAAGTCAAGTTTACTCACGCAATGGATGCAAAGAAACTATTTGTAGAGAAGAAAAATAAAAATCAGTAAACTTGAAGACGAAATTAATTAAGCCATCATCCTAATTACCATCTTCTCTCCCTCTAACTAAACCCGGCCCTTTCTACCAAATTGGAAGTACCTGAGCAAGAACTGGTTTAGGCAAATTGGATCCCTGGAAGAAAGAAACAGCCTCGTTTCCACTGATCCGTCCGTCGCGATCTAAATCTACTCTCCGAAAGTAGGCATCGAATAGATCTACATTCT
Organism: Vaccinium macrocarpon; assembly: GCA_022606695.1. Lineage (NCBI taxonomy): Eukaryota > Viridiplantae > Streptophyta > Magnoliopsida > Ericales > Ericaceae > Vaccinium > Vaccinium macrocarpon. Next base: position 17,446,378 of record CM040176.1, read on the forward strand.
GCCCCGCCATTTCCCGATTACAGGCCACAGTGGCGACTTAAGGCTTGGGACGACGGTAACTTCCTGTTGCAAGTCTTGCAGGTGAATACGCGGCCTGCGGTGGTGCCGACTCAAGAGAGGAGCATCAAGCATATCATGTTTTTTTTTTTTTTCTTTCAAAGATTAGGAAGTAAATGGTTTCTGTGTTCCTTCTCCTACTGGGCATTTGAAGTGGATGTGGGGCATGGAGAAGGTAGTTACAGGATGGAGAGGGCATGTTGGTAACCGTCACATTTAGTTTACGCATTTGTCCCTTGTTATCTGCATAAGTTACAACTATTACAAATGGATGGCAGCTACAACATGTGAGTTTTTTGGAAAACAAAAATATGAGCCAGCCTCAAAAAGACTCCACACCAAACTTGTGCTCCCCCTTTATATATTAGATAGAATAGATGTATTTGGTGACATCAAAATCAAAGACTTTTGCATCATCGAAGGGTACACGAAGCTTAAGAGCAGTCACCACTGGGAAAGAACGGATACTGGTGGACATGATCTCGACTCGCCGACTTGTCGACTCGATGATGCAAAAGAAGTTCCGCCAAAATCCAAAAGTTTGTGATTTTGATTTTGATTTTGTATAACATCATCAACACAGTCCGGTCGGCTACTTTAGCTTTCCATGAAATCATAATCAAATGAGCCTTCTATTGCACTTGGGAGAAATTTCACCCTCTGATGATGATGATGATGGTAAAAGCCCATTTTAAATTACCTGTGCTCGGATACTTAGAGGTAATTTTTTCAAACCCTACTAAGTATATATGGCAAATGGGAAAGGATTGTTAGTGATGAGATCACCCTCCCAACCCGTTGGTTAATCCCTACTATATATATTCAATGAACTCCCAACCTGATTGTTTCTCCAGAGGTAATTTTGTCTCATTTTAAGACAAAATGAAAGATGCAACAGACACAAGGTGAATTGGTATATCTCATCACCTTCTCACTCCAATCAAGGATACAGGAGGTTCTCAATATCTGTAAAATTACCTCTGGTTTTTCAATTTCCAATTCTGGGTCTTTCGATTTTCGTGATTTGATTGATAAAAGGGTGGGGGTTCTGAAACATAGGTAATTTTATATTCATAAGTATATTATTTTTTAGTTTGAAAATTGCACGTAGTTTCATAGGGAATCAATATTATGAAACGGAGGGAGTAATAAAACATGGAATTTCAGTCATCAATTTTAAGAACCTTGTCAAGTAATCTATCAAATCCAATTCTTTGATAATCATATAAACTGTAGTCTTCTCTACACTTTCTAAAAAACTTTCATTTTTTAGGAAGACTTTAGCCATAAATCCCTCAAATTCTCATTTTTTGAGCTCAAGGAGAGACACCTTTTGCAATCCCACATAAAGACAATGGTACTACATGATTACTAGAATACCCTTCTACAAAACTAGTGAATGTTCACTAACAACAAAAATCAGCTGTTTATCTTATCCATTGAACTTCTACCTCCAGCCAATCACTACCTCACCTTTGATAGCACTCTAGCGGCCCAAAAAACTAATATTTAAAAGCTTTGATTTCAATAAAAAAAATTCAAAAATCAACCGACTAATCAACTACCAATTTCTGAATCTAGTGAAAGCTCACTAATCATCCTAATAATATACTTCCTCCGTTTCATATTATTTGCTCCCTATGTGAGTAAGTGCATTTTACACACAAAAAATAACGTGTTTATGAGAACTTTTTTCGAAAAAAAATTACACCAATTTTTCCTTCTCAATGGGATCTTTAAATTGGTGTAAAGTTTGTTGGGAAAAAAAATAATGCTTGTACATTATTTTTTGTGTGCAAAATGCACGGACCCCCATAGAGAACAAATAATATGGAATGAAGTATGACAATATATCAAACTTCATAGTTAGTGAAACCACATTAATAATCATAAAATGCATAATAATATATCAATTTATCAAACTTCTAAACTACTAAAATTTCACTAATTAATCATCATAAAATTCATAATCAACCTTCACAATTGCTTTCAAACTAGTGAAACCTCACTAGCTAACACGACATGAATGAAATCTCACTAATCAGATTTCCCAGTTTCTCTTGGTTTAATTCTTTGTCCACTTGATCCTCTTCTCCAATATGGGATAGGAGGTCAGCGGCAGCAAATTAGCTAAATTAATTTCACTAATATTCAAATATCATCATCTTCAAAATTCACAAACAAATTTAAATATTCCAATAACACTGCCCATAATGTCGAACCAAGTCCACCTCATCGCTCGCCCTCTTTGCCGCCTTCGATGGCTGTAGTGGAAGAGGCAAATTTGGATGACTAAATTGGATCCAGTTTCGGAACCCTAGTTTGAGATCGTCAGTAGTCAATGAGGAAAGGAAGGTGGATTTGGAGTTAAGGTTTGAGGGACTTTGGAAGAGAAACTTAGCGAGTTTCTTCTTCACATGTCGATGTGATATGGAGTTAGGGTTTGACGTTTGAGGAGGTGAAGAGTTTGGAAGAGAAACTTAGCGAGTTTCTTCTCCCCATGTCGATGTGATTAGGGGAGTTGGGAAGAGAGAGAGAGAGACAGAGAGATGTTAGTGATGGAAGGCAGGGCAGTTTTGTCCACAAAAGTTCTTCAATTAAAAGCTTTTTTAGTATTCTTCATTAATTTTCCCTTATGGATATTTAGTTCCTCTCCCGGAGACAAGCTTCCCGTCTAGTCTCTCCTTTTTTGGGCTCGTATTGGGTCCACATTGATGATCTCATTTGTACATTATGTAAATTTCGTTGAGTATTTGCAACCATGTCAAAATTCACGTCAACGAATGAAATTATTAGATATATATGCTCTCGTATAAGTCTAGAACTTCAAATAAATTTTTTATTTTGTTCATAAAGAAGTCTTATTCATATAGAAAATTATAAACACATGTTAAAATTTAAGTTTATAATACTTTTTTTAAGTTCATACATGTACAAATTATAAAATTTTCACTATGCATATGAAAGTTTATACATGTTCAAGGTTATATACGAGATATTCATATGTATTCCAAGTTCGCGAGTCTAATCGAGCCGAATATTGTCAAGTTCAGGTTCCGCTCGTTTATTAAACGAGCCTAAAATTGAAGTTCAGGTTCAGTTCATTTAGTATTCGAACCAAACTCGAACGAGCATTTACCAAGTCGAGTCTCAAATAATTTGCGAATGGCTCAATTCATTTACAACTCTAGTATGTCTCTTAAAAATAAGTAGGGCGATTATGTAAACGGATACTATAGCAGATCACCTTTTCTCACCACTATTTTTTTTCTCCGCACAGGTAGACCGGATATGATACTCCATATTGTGAGGTGAAGGGATATGATCAGTAGCAAACGTAGAATTGGAGTCAATCAGGGGCCGAATCACATATATTTTCATATTCATAAAAAAAAAAAATTGTAAGCATTTATTGCTACTTGTGAGGTTTGAATAAGAGATGATATATATTGTGTGCATGTGTGTAGCCACCGTTAAATCTTATAAAAGCAACCTAAAAATGATTGATAACTTCAAATTTTTGGAGTTTTTACCCACACAAATGGAAATTTTAAGATTTTTCTTTTACTCCAGGGACTTGCAGGGGCCAATTCTGTAGAATTTTTCTTAATTAACCTAAAAAACTAGTATATGTGGAAAAACTTGGAGTTGTATAGGGGCCGGGTACCCCTAGCACCCCGTGGTACCGCCCCTGGATATGATATTCTGTAAGTATTGTGGGGCGACGGGATATGATACTCCGTATACTCCTAAACGGCGTTTATATTGGTGATAAATTTTTAGTGGCATTATAATTTTTTTTGATTAAATATATTGTTTGGCTCATTATTAATGTCAGTAACACATGGTTGAGAATGATTTAAAGGTTTTGATTATCATATTAGTATGGTTAGAACAGTTATAACAACTCTTAACTTGTCTCGTAAATATACAACTAAATAATCGTGAACTATAGCTTTCCATTTCCAATGATGATCAATTATTGGATTGAATTATTGTCACAAGAGCCACTTTCGAATGATTGTTAATGCAAAATTTTAATGTTAATCATCTGCAAACAAAAAAGGTTCGGACATTGTAATGCACTTTACGGAATTAGGGGCCTGTAGTGAGTGACTTTACTAAATGCGTGTAGTGAACTCTCTTGGTCATCTGATCCGAGATCAATGGTCCGGATAAATTAGAGTTAAAGCTAATGTAAAAGTGTTTTTTTAAGTGTAAAATAATCCGAACCATTGATCTTGGATCGGACGGCCGAGAGAACTCATTTCACGCATGTAGTGAGCTCACTCACTACAGGCCCCAGTTCCGCACTTTTACACAGAAGATTCTTGCACTAAATGATTCTTATTTGTACATTAATGCGTGCTATGAAGAGGCTGGAAGAATATTTAATTAACAGTTCTATAATGGACTAGAAAATGAGGAAGTGATCATTTACAAAATCATGAGATCGAGCTGTATCACAGCAGATAAAAACTTATTAGAAGTCCAACTAAAAACTAAGCGCAGACAGCAGTGTTAGGTATTCAAAATATCTACCCAAAAAATTGCCCAGAAATTAAAATCTGAGGCACTAATTTTAATTTTTGGGAAATTTTCTAGTCAATTATTCTGGATATTTAGCATTTTCCAAGCGCAAAACCGCAAGGGCTAGGTGCTGTAGTAATCTTCTAGCTAATCATGGTTGTGTTGGAGTAATAGGAAACTTTATCAAATAGCGCCCCACTAATTGAAGGCGAAATTAGTTTTTAGCAATAGTCGATCTACCAAAATTTTATCTGGAGAAAGACAGCAAAAAAAAAATTGCCTATATAATATATATAGTCTACTTCCGGTCCAAACTCCCGGATTTAAAAAAAATTCGAACCTCCTTGATGCCAATCGAATTTCGATGATCTGAACCGTCCAATGTATTTAAAAGGTGTTTTTCAAAACCCTTGCGAGAAATCAGCAAAAATAAAAATACTGGGAAGTGCTTGATACGAGCAGTTTTTCACAAAACTATCAAGCCCTTCCCGGTATTTTTTTTGACGATTTCTCGTGGCGGCCTTAAAAAACACCTTTTAAACACATTGGACAGTTCGGATCACCGAAATTTGATTGGGATCAATGAGGTCCGGTCCGGATTTTTAAAAAATCCGGGAGTTTAGACCGGAAGTGGACTATATATATGGTCTCATTCTACTAAGGACTCCCTCAAACTCTCAATTTACGGACCTCATGGATCGAGGTCGAATCTCGACGATCCGAACCGCTCAATGTATTTAAAATGTGTTTTTTAAGATCACCACGAGGATTCGTCCAAAAAAATACCCGGAAAGACTTCATTCGAGTTTTTTTTCCGATAAAGTATATATATGGTTATTATGAAAAACTACTCAGATGAAGCCCTTTTGAATATTTTTTTGGCGATTCTTCACCGTAGCCATGGAAAACATGTTTTAAACACATTGAGCGGTTTGGATAATCGAAATTTGGTCCAAAAAATCAAAAAAGTGGTGGTCCTCACGGAGAAAATATTTGATGAAGTCCTCGATAAAACATCTTCCTATGTATACATATACAACCTCCACCCAATCAGAATATGTACAAGTTGATTGTTTGGATTAATGTAGTTGTAGTTGGATAATAAACAATATTATGTAACGCACATGATTAGTCCTTTTGAGAATCCATTTTCTAGTGTCTTCCGAAGAATCTGGGGAAATAACATAGAAGATTTTAATAGCCGCCAGATATTTTATTTACATATCAATTGAAATTTTAAAAGGTAGTACTACCATTAATGCTATTTTTCACTTCACCTCCCTAGTGTTTAAAACTCAACACTCTACCACCCTAGTATTTAAAACTCATCACTTAAGCCCCTTCAATTATGAGATTTGTAGAACCCGTAAGTAAGATTTTATGACGAAATTACCATTTTCTCTTCAATGGAGGGTAATTTGCTAAGAGTGGTTGAAGATGGAACCCAATTGTTAAGGTAGGGTGAATCGCGCGCGAGTAATCACAGGACAGAAGATGATTGAGGTTGGAATAGCTTTTGTTTGAGCGTGGTGACTAGATTTGGTTTTCGATTTAATTGGTTTATCACTTTATGGAGGTTATGGGTGAAGGTTAAGTGAAAATAACATGGTGGGCTAATGATTGTCAGGCAGGAGTGTAAATTGTAATTTTACGTTGATGTCATCTTTGACATCTAGCATTCGTATAATTTAAGGGGGTTAAGTTATGAGGTTTTTTTCTTTCTTCTAAAAGTCTCTCTTTCTCTCTCTCTCTCTCTCTCTCTCTCTCGCTCTCGGGTTTTGTGAGTTTTGCTCTGCAAGATCTATGTCTATACTCCTTGAGTAGGGTCCCTGATCTCTCTCTTCCCTACTCTTTCTTTCCTCTTCTCCCTTTTGTTCTTGATCCTTCATCCACCTACCCTCCTCTCCCCAAATATGCCAACCCGTCTACCATTATCGAATCCTACTTTGATTTCTTGTATGGATGATGATCTCTCACTTCGGTCCCAATCTTTTTCCCTCACGAAGGAGGAACAAGGCAAAATCCTCCTCTTCCAAGATGACATGGTGGAGAGTATTATTGAATGCCAAACTAGTTTGTTTGGGAAAGTCATATCCCAAAAGCCCCCTAATCTGGTTGGGCTCAAGAATACACTCGAAAAGGTATGGGGCAACCTTAAAATTTTTCGTGTTCTGGCTGTTGGAAATGGTATTTTCCCATCTAACTTAGAAGCCTTTCGTGTGTTGTGGGGTAAGCCTTGGTTTTTCAATAATATTTTTTTGAACCTTGAGAGATGGCAACCCAACAAGGCTCTTAAAGATTATTGCTTTAATTTTACTCCAATGTGGATCCAAGCTTGGGCCCTTCCTATCCAGTTTCTTTCGAAAGATGTCAGGGTCAAACTGGGAATGAAATTTGGTGATTTTGATGATGTTAGAATTCCCCAATCTGGAACCAGGGAAAGCAGTTTTCTGATGATACGGGCTTCTATCAATGTCTGATCAAGCTGTCCAATAATGATCTATCATGGATTGAATTTCGATATGAAAAGCTCTCTTCCTTCTGCCGTTATTGTGGAAAATTTGGATGATAAGCCCCCAATATTGTAGATAACCAGGACTTATCTCGCTCATTTATTCCACACACACGCGCGAATTCGCACTTAATTTGGTTGATATGCGTGTAGTGGTGTTTTTGTAAGTTACAGGTTAAACAAAGAAAATGAGCATGTTTTGTGCACATTGGGAACCATCCCAAGTTACCGAGGGCTACGTGCCCTATGGCACGCCAACACTAGTCCTTAAGACCCACGAAACGACGATTTGGCCAAGGCCCGGGAATGCGAAAAGTCACAAGTCATGCTGTTGGCTTTGAAGTCGTGTTGGACACTCACAAAAACTCTTGGTGGGGTCCGGGAGTGAACGAGCACTCAAGTGACCAAGGAACACCTCCCCTGAGGGTCTCACAATTCATTTAAGTCCATTGGAGGAAGTCTGGAAGCGCGCATTACAACGGGAGGGATCAAAGAAGTCAAATTCAAGTCAAGACAATTCTGGATCGATCTAGATTTTTTCAATATTTTCCAATGATTCCGGACCAGTCTGGAATAATTCTGGACCGGTCTAGAAGTGCTCTAAACAATTTTTTTTTTTTTGCAGTTTATTCTCTTTCTATTAATGGCAATTTTGAAAGATGTGAGGACTTTATTAGATATTTTGTAGAAAAAGTGAGTGGAAGATTAAATAGTCTCTCCTCTCTCCTTCCCTCTCACTTCTTCTATTATTTTCTTTCCTAGTTTTTTGCTCTTCCCTCTCTCCTCCATTAGAGAGCTTTGGAAGCTTTATCTCTCTAAAATTCTCATGTAAGTTAACTTCTCCCATTTAATTTGTTGTTTATTAATATTGTAGCTCGTACTTATATTGTTCTATCTACCTAGTTTATTTTTCATTTTGTTAAGTTTCTCATTTCCATGTTTCTCTAGTTATTATCTCTTAAACATCCTTGTTTAAAACCTTGTTAGATAATTTCTCAAGTATTAAGGTGTTAGGCAAACTTAGGATCTTCAATAAAAATAAGTTTTAAAAGTTATATGTTATGTTCTTTATTTCCTTCATAAAAATTGTCATGTTCTACTTAATTATGATTGAGTAGTCGTTATAGGCTCGGTTATGGGGTGATTAGCACCCCGTGACTTAGTTTCATTCATTCTCCTCGCCATAAGGCAAATACCACTTGTTAATCAAAGAGTTAGGATTAATTTTATGTATCAAAATTCGGATTTGTTAATCCCGTTGATCACACGTAGCTAGGGGTATGACCACTTGGCACGTGTGATGCTTCAGACAATGTCAATCAAAATGTTTGTATGAATGGCACAAGAATCCTACCCTTTGAGAAACACCATTTCTAGTCAAACGAGTTTAAAAACCAAATCTTCCCTTTGGGGTGGTTTAACGACGTCCCCGAGCCGGTTATCTTAGACGAGAATGAATTGGCCTAAGGTATGGGTGTTGTGAACCCCTTGACTTAGCCTTGTTTTAATTAGTCTTTTTAATCTTTTGAGTCATTCATGAAGTTAAGTGAATTCCACCCCCAAATCGCAAGCCAAGTTTGCCGCTTCAAGGCTAAAATCAACACTCGCGAATCAATCAACACGCGTAGTGCATTCAGTCTTTGTGGACTCGACCCAAACTTCCGGTTATCATGCTACGCGACACCTAAACCCTACGCTTGGGGAATCAACATTCGATATACAATCTAAGGTTGCAAGCATTGGGCATGAATTTTTGGGTTGTGATAAGCATTTCTTGGATATGGAAAATGAAGTTTTTCTTTCGCCATAGTATGGTGACTGGCTACGTGCATCGCCGACAACGTAGCTCGGCCGTCAGCCTGATCGTTTTGGCTCGGAAACTCATGCAAAAAGTTTGAATTCTGGTTTGGAATCCTATGACTCCTTAGTTGATTTTTAGGCAGATTAAGGGAGTAAATCATGGGATGGAGCGTCTAATCCCAACCGAAAAAGAAAGGAGGATTTTCTGGATCCTACAAGTAAATCTTCAGACTTTGCTCCTGAAGAGATGCTCACAAAGGCCTATCTTGCAAAAAGATCAGAGAATTCAAGGAGATATAATCCCTTATTCAGCGTTCATTTGGAAGATAACCAGATCACCCTGTATCAAGATTTTGTCCTTCAAAAATTTGTCAGGCCCATTTCTCCACACTACACCCTCTAATATAAACAACACACACATCTAGCCCAGCCTAAGCCCTCAACCCACCCTCCTCCATTTTACCTTGCCCACATATAAGCCCAACACAAAACCCTATTACTACTAGCTCATCTTTAACCTGGTCCAATATTTCCTCGAATGTACTCTCTAACCCATCCCTTCCATTCAATATTTCCCAAACTACTTTAGCTACTTCCCAGAGACTTCCCTTCCAAATCAAAAAATAACCCTTGTCTCTCTGGACCCTCCCAACCCTCCATCCAAACATAAATCAATTCAAAATCCCCTTCCATCTAAATGTCCCAATCCAACTCCACTTATAAAACCTAGCTCTTCCATCCATCTATCTGAACGTGCCATATTCGACATTCCTATTACTGAAGTTCTTCCCAAGACAAAATTCCCAAAGAAATGTTCAATTGAAGCCCTAGCCTAGGCTCATGGATGGTGACGTGTTCTGGGAGTGATTGACCATAATAGCCTACCCTCTACCATCCTCTTGCCATCACCCATACTCTCGCTGAATAATAATAGGAAAAGATCCTTGGAAAACCTTAACCCTTTGGCTAGTCATGTTGGTGCTGCCTTTTCTAGCAAAGATGGCCTTGCTTAGAAAAAAGCTCGTGGTGGATGTGGTGGCCTCTAGGGCCAAGGATGTAGTTACTGATATGGTGGTGGAGACCAGCCTCAATTGGTCTCCTTCCAAGCAATGACTTCCTGGAATTGTCAGGGTGTGGGGAGTTTCTTGACATTCCATCAACTCAAGGAGATTGCTAGACCCCACTCCCCCTCTCTATTCTTTCTTTTAGAGGTGAAGAATAGAGTGTCCAGACTTCATGTAGTTAAAAAGTCTCTAAATATGGATAGTGTAATTCGGGTGGATCCTGTAAGAACCTCTGGTGGCCTTGCTTTGTTTTGGAAAGGTACATCGTCGATTTCTTTTAAGAAAATGTGCTCATGGTTCATTGATGTAGAAATCTTTGATATCTCTTTGAATAAATCTTGGCGGCTGGTTAATGTGTATTTCAGTCCATATGATAATATTAGAAGGGATCAATGGGAATTTGTTTCTCAATACAAATCTTGCTCAGGGGATGATTGAGTTTTGTGGGGTGACATGAACGATATTACCTGCAATGAGGAGAAGTATGGGGGTGTTGCTCGTCCCGCGTGGTCATTTCGGGGTTTTAGGAATTTTATTGATAATTGTGGCTTAATAGACAGGGTATTAGTCTCTTGGTGTAACAATAGGAGTGGGGCTGAATATGTTCAACAAAGATTAGATAGGGTATTAGTCTCTCCATCTTGGCACAGTTTTTATAGTCAGGTTTCAGTTACTCATATTGAATCTGTTGGCTACGATCATAATGCAATCCGGCTAAATCTCCAAATGAATCCTACGCACTCTAGTGTTCCTTTTCGTTTTGATGCCCATTGGGTTGATGATGATGAAGCTGAATAGTTTTTTCACTAGGCTTGGACCCTCAGTATATAGGGAAATACAAGCTTGTCGATTATCCTTAACCAATTGGAAGCGACGTAAACTATTGAATTCGGGGCGTGTGATTAAGGAATTGAAGTCCAAGATTGTTTCTCTCAGAAATACAAACTAGGGCCTTCCCCTGGGAGCAGTTCAAGAGCTCAAATGGCGGTTAAAGCAAGAATGGGACAAAGAGGAAATTTTTTGGAAGAAAAAGTCTAGAGCTGCATGGCTCCAACATGGGGACAAGAATACTCGATTTTTTCACTCCTCTGTTGTGCACAGAAGGACCAGGAACCGCATTTCGGGTATTGAAAATAATGATGGCCTGTGGACTAGCCATTGCCAAGAGATCCAAGTAGAATTCAAGCGCCATTTTTCTAGCATATTTTCACCTAGCCCATCCATCAACTTCCTCGCTATCGTAGAGGCTATTCCGCACAAAATCACAGAGGTAATGAACTGTTCTTTCATCCAACCTATTTTTGATTCTGAAATTCATGCGGCTCTTAAAGAAATGGGGCCAACCAAAGCCCCTGGAATTGACTGGATGACTGCCCAATTTTTTCAGCATTATTGGGAGACGGTGGGTAAGGATGTGGTCGATGTGGTTAAGAGCTTCTTTCATTCCTCCCATTTGCTTCGTAGCTTTAACCAAACCCATATTACCTTAATCCCTAAAGTTTTTTGCCCTACCAAGCCAGGCCATTTTCGACCGATTAGCCTTTGTAACGTCTCTTATAAGCTGATTACGAAGATTTTATTCAAGATGCTTAAATCAATTCTTCCTCTTATAATTTCGGACAATTAGAGTGCCTTTGTTGGTGGGATACAAATCTTAGACAATATTCTAATTGCCCATGAGATCATACATGCTCTCAAGAATAGGCGGTCTGGAACTAAAGGTTGGGTGGCCCTTAACTTGGATATGGCGAAAGCTTGTGATTGTATAGAATGGGCTTATTTGGAAGCTATTCTTCAAAAATTTGGATTTGCGGAGCTGTGGATTAATTGGGCTATGGAATGTGTGACCACAATTTCCTTTGCTACAATTATTAATGGGGACAAGGGTGAATTGTTTACTCCCTCTAGGGACATTCGACAAGGCTTCCCGCTTTCTCCATATCTTTTCATTCTATGTGCGGAAGGGCTCCATCACTTAATTCAAAAGGTGATCAGTACTAATTCTCTATGCGGGACTAAAATTGGGCGGCATTGTCCTTCCATTTCTCATCTATTCTTTGCGGATGATGCAATATTCTTTTGGGAGGCAACTAAATCTGGTTGCAAGTTAATTGATGATATTCTGCGCAAGTATGAAGCTGGCTCTGGTCAGATGGTTAATAAGGATAAATCTTCCTTGTTTTTTAGCCCCAACACTACGGAAGTTGTTAAGCAAGGTATCTCTAGTGATCTAAATATCCGTTTGGATAATCATGGTGGAAAATACCTTAGGTTACCTTCCATCATTGGAAAATCCAAAACAAAAGTTTTTAATTATGTGAAGGATTGTGTTATGTCTAAGCTAAAAAGTTGGAAGGATAATACTCTTAACTTTGCGGGTAAAGAGACAATGATCAAATCTGTTTTGCTAGCTATGCCTCATTATATTATGCAATGCTTCCTTCTTCCAAAATAACTCTAGAAAGACTTGTGCAGTGCTATCCGTAAATTTTGGTGGGGCTCTTAAAATGGAGAGCAAAAAATTAGCCAGGTTGGTTGGATCAAACTGTGTGATACCAAGGCTATCGGGGGGCTTGGCTTTCGTGATCTTTATGCCTTTAATCTTGCTTTTCTTGCTAAACAAGGGTGAAAACTTATTCAAGGCCCTCGTTCTATCTTTCAACAACTCTTTGAAGGGAAGTATTTCTATAATTATTCCTTTTGGGATGCTCCATATCCTAATTTAGCTTTCTGGGCTTGGAAGAGCATTATGGTTGGGCGACAAATTCTTAAGAAAGGCTAGAGGTGGAATGTCAGTAATGGAACCTCAATTAACATTTGGAGTGATCCGTGGCTACCTCGAAACCTCTCCTTCAAAGTTCTGAGCGACCCACCACCAGTTGATTCTCCTTTGTCACATATTCAACATGTTTCTGACCACATCGACACGGTTACCCAAAACTGGAATCTACTACTCCAAAGTTTATTCTCAATCAGTGATATGAAAGTAATTTTATCTATCCCTTTCAGCTCTCAATCTATTGGTGATAAAGGTCTTTGGCACTTCACTAATGATGGCTCTTTCTCTGTCCGTTTGGCCTATCATGTTGCCAAAGCATGCAGTATGCCCCATCGATCTCACGAGCCTGGTTAGTCAAGCTCAGGTAACCCATTAGCCTCTTTGTGGAAAACTATTTGGTGCTTGCATATCCCAAACAAGATTAAGATGTTTATTTGGAGATGCTCTCATAATGCTATTGCAGTTTTCTCTAATCTCAATCGCAAACATGTTGATGTCTCTCCTTATTGTCCCCAGTGCAAGAATAACTATGAAACATTGGAACATTTGATTTTTAATTGTAAATTCTCTAGAGAAGCAATAGTTCTCCCCACATACCATCGAAGCTATGGGGTTCAGAGAAGCAATGGTGTTCACGGTGAATTTAGGACTTAGCAATATCGCTATAGAAAGGGATTTTTTGCAAGTGGTCAATGCTTTGGTTCAAGAAGGTAAATTTTTTTTTAGATTGTTGGTCTATCCTCTCTAATTGTAATGAGCTTTTGCCATTGTTTTCTTCTTGCACCTTTGTCCATGTGAATCGATCATGTAATAGGGTAGCCCACTCATTGGCTAAACAAGCCCTATTAGGTACTCGTGTAGTTAATTGGGGGAGTCCTGTCCCTCAGTGGCTGTTGAACCTTTGTTTTGATGATGTTCGGTCTTTGGACCGTGATCTGCATTAATAATATTCAACTGCTCTTTTCCGTGAAAAAAAAAGTGATGAGTTGTTTACTTTAGAGAAGTTAAGTGAAAGTCATGGTTGAAGGGAGCTTAATGTTGATTTTCACAAATTCAGTATTGTAATATTAGTCACAGTAAAACAATCCACAAATTCGGTAACTTGCCTTTACATAACAGACACAAACCTATTCTAGTCGGTTGGAAAAAAAATATGACTAAAGCACAAGAACACTGAACACACACCTGACACCACCAATTAAACACCTGTGATGAGAAATCATTTTGCTTAGGTGTTCCAGAACCAGCCTCTCTCTCGGGGTATGGTATCCAATAAGCTATCTCAAATTATTACTCTCATATTTTTTTTTTATCTATATATCTCCACTCATTATTCAAAAAAACCTTCCTTAGAATCCAACCCAAACAAATTTTTTATAGAAAGTTTTCCAACGCCCAAATTTTCAGAGGCATTATTACCAAAACAAACTAAGCCTTAAGTCTCAATTAATTGTTTGGGGTCGGCAGTATGAATCGTGTTTTTCCATTGAGCCCTATCAAGGGCTACATGTTCACTGAGATTTAGAATACTCATATCCTTGCGGACAACAACATCTAATGTCAATCTGGGTCTTCCTCTCCTTGTGGTGTTACTTTTTTAATCTATTTTATCAACTCTCCTAACTGCTGCATCTACAGATCTACGGTAGATATGTCCAAACTACCTTAGTCTATTTTCCCACAACTTCTCCTCTATAGGTGCTATGCCCACCATTTCCTGAACAGTTTCATTTCTAATCATATCTTTTCTAGTATTATCACATCCTTCTCAGCATTCTCACCTCATTTACACCCTCTTACTCACTTATTGTTTCTTAATACAACATTCTGTCCCGTAAAACATTGCTAGTTTTATAGCATTTATGCAGAATTTTCTCCTTTAAGTTTCATGGGTATCCACTTGTCACATAGTACACCAGTAGTGCTTCTCCGCTTGAGCCATCCAACATGGATCCTTTGAGTCACATCCTCTGTAATCTCATCATCTTTGCTAAAAACGGAACCTAAATACCTAAAATGATCACTATGTGGAACCTTTTTATCTTGAATCCTTACACATTCTATAAGAGCACTTCCACCACCACAAAACTTACGTTCCATATACTTTGTCAAGCTTCTGCTTATCTTAAAGCATTTTGATTCTAATGCTTCTCTCCATCTTTTTAACTTTTGTTTTTTTGGGTTAAATACCATCTTTCTAACTTGGCACTGTCTCCTCTAGTAATTTCATCTACTAGGACAATATCATCCACAAACAACATACACCATGAGATCTCCTCCTGAACATGGCTGGTCAATTAATCCATAACTAAGCCAAAGAGGTACGGACTCAAGCCTGCCCCTTGGTGTAAACCTACTGTGATTGGAAGTTTACTCATTTCCTATGCTGGTGATCTAATGGTAATGACGACACCTTCATACGTGTCCTTAATCACATCGATATAACCTTTTGTCACTCCTTTTCTCTCTAAACCCCCCCTATAATATCCCTAGGCACTTTATCTTAAGCCTTTTCCAAAATTATGGAAATCGTATGGAAATCTCTCTTCTTTTCACTATTCTTTTCCACCAATTTCCATAAGAGGATCTCCAACCATATCTTCATTTTGAAGAATGAAGGGGCTTCAATCAAGCTTCATTTCCCTCCTTCATTTTGGGGAATCAATTTTGATTTTTACTATAAATAACCATTTCAAAAATGAAGAACATCTTTCAAATGAGTTTTGCACTACTCATTTTATGTCAAATGTGTTTATCTTTTAAATTCTTGATCAATTTTTTTTAATATAAAAATGGTATCAATAAAAAAATATTAAAAATACCTTTAAAATGATACCAATATCCAATATATTAAAAAACAAAGAATTTGTACCATAAAATTTGAATTGGGTTGGAGGGGAAGCTTTGGATGGAAATAAAGGGAAATGAAGAATTGGGTTGGAGTTTAAGTGAATAGTGGCATTCTTTAAAGTCACCTTTTTAATAAAAAAATTATTATTTTGGTTCTTGAAAGTAAAGAATATGGTTGGAGATGCTTTAATATATAGATTGCTTCCATGGTTGATCTCCCTAGCATAAATCCAAACTGTTTCTTCGACATTGTAGTCACAATTCTCAAGCAATGCTAAAAACTCTTTCTGACAACTTCACCATATGGCTCATCAACTTAATGCCTCTACAGTTGTTGCAACTTTGAATATCCCCTTTATTCGTATATATAGGTACTCAGGTGCTCTTTTTCCATTCATCAGGCATCTTCTGAGTCATAATAATATTGTTAAACAATTTTATTAGCCAAGTCACCCCCACTTTACCTCGAATTTTCCACACATCAATAGGAATATCATCAGGTCCTAAGGCCTTACCCGATTTTTACATAATAAACCTCATAAGCATAAAATGGTGTAATTTATAAATGAAAGAGGATATTTTGATAATTCCAAGAACTAATATTCATGATAGTATAACGTTCCTTAATACCTTTTAAAATAATATTGTTAAAATTATTTGTTAAATTACTAAACCCTTATTCCTTTTATTTTGAGTTATAATAATATTTAATGACCTCAATAACTAATGAATAATTCTTGAAAAGATAGTCGACGTGTTTGGTTGAGAGTTTTGAGAAGAATATTTTGAAAAATATTTTTCAGATAATGTTTGGATGGAAATTTGGAAAAAAGTAATATTTAGAGAGAAGTATAATAATTGGAGAGAGATAAAGAGAGAAAATGAGAATAATGATTGGAGAGAAGAGTATGAGTAAAAAGATAAATGTGATTAATAATTGTAGAGATGAGAGACGGGGAAAGGAGTAATTTTTTTTTTGGAAAATGTGAAGTCAACATAGTGAGTGTAATTCCAATTTCATATTTATAAACTAATGTTAACTAAACAATCAAAATTAGGGTCAAATACATAACATAAAACATGTTTCGGGGTCAAAATCGTAGAATCTAATAAGTTAAGGGGGCTATGGCAATTAAACAATCAAAAATTGAGTCTGAGAGAAATTGTCCTAAGTGTGTGGCCAGAAATTCTCCAGAAATATAGTACTGCTTGTTTAGTGCATGGGTGAATTTCTTTCGATTCCAAACCTTCAAAAACATCGTCTAAGGTCTCTAATATATGTAGGGAGAGTGATGGAGAGTTTACACTACCTCTCCTTCAGAGGAGAATTAGCTAAAACAGGAATTTGGAGAAAAATAGAGCGTCAGTGGTGGAGGTAGCTCCTTGGTTGGTTTTGGCTCAAACGAATGGTTGAATTGTGATCTTAGGTAGAGAATGAGGATGTGTGTGTTAGTTCATTTGGTGAGTGGTTGGGATTTTGAAGGAAACCCACTTTCATGCTCTTACTCTCTCTGTAGATTTTTTCGGATGATCTCTCATTTTGCTCTCCTTTCCTTTATGTGTCTTAGAGTGCATTGTAAGTGCTTTCAAGTGGTGAAGAGATGCGAGGCCAACCTTGGGTATTTACAGAGTAGGAGGGAAGTGGTTTGGAAGGATATGGATAATGAGACAAGGCAATGTGATGGGGGTGTAGGTTGTGTAAGGTGATGGGAAGAAGATGATGTATGGTTAGATTTTGGGGGATATAGGGTGTGAAGGGTGGTCATGATGGTGTATAGGTGATGGAATATGGTTGTATGATGAGATGTTTATAGGATGATGTAGGTGTAAGAGATAATGTAGGGAGGGACTAAGGTGAATGGTGGAAGAGGATATGGTGGGAGGTGGTATTCTAATGATGTTGTTAAAGAGATAAGGTGAATTGAAGGGAGGTGGTGAATTGATGGGTGAACGGTGGTGGTGAGAGGTGGTGAATTGATGGGGGTGTTTGTTGATTGGATGGAGATGAAGGTGGGGGTGTGTTTGGTAGGTTTTAGAAACTTTTAGGGGTCTTGGTATAGAGTTAAGGTAATCGAGGGTCTTAAGTGTAATTAAGGAAATAATAATCGCAAAATTAAAATAAAACATTTGCTTGAGAGAGACAGAAAGAGAAATATACCCAGCGAAGGAGGACACAAGGACTTTGTTGACCCAAAGGGATGGTAGAGACTACCACCCCTTAAAAAACCATTGTTTCATTGTTTAGGGGGAGTCCATCCTTTTGCTTGCAAAATTCCCATTTGTCATAGCGAAACAAATTAATTTTTTCTCCGGTCATTCTGGGTCCACAAAGATGATTCAAACTGCTCATTATTCGTAAAATATTTTTCCATGGCTTCCTACAGAAAATTTGCTCAATTCGATATCTGTAAGGGCTTTTAAAAAATTTGTCGATGCCCACAAATTCTAAGAAAGCTCTTACAAATTAATATCGAATTGAGCTAATTTTTTGCTGGAGCCCAAAAAAAATATTTTACTAGCGTTTAACTCATCTTTTTGAGACCAGAAATGGGCCCTCACAAAAATCGATAAATCACTAATATGAAATTGAGTGGTTCCGCCTTAAGAATTCAAAAGAAGCTTTTACGGATACCGAATTGAGCTAATTCTCTACAAGAGCCCATAAAAATAAATATTCACACAAGAGAGTGGTTTGATTGAATAACGGTAGACATCATTCAAATCTTTGCTTACACGAGAAGTACACTGTCATTTGTTTATTTAACGTTTCAATTAAAATACGTAACCACGAGAGGTTCTCACATTTCCTATTATCAATGCATGCCCAATAATGCACTCAACAACATATATACTAATGTGGTGACCCCCATTGGGACTAATAAGTCATGATATTGACATATATAACAAGTCACTAAATCTGTCCAAAAATAATCGGCCACTTTCAGGACTCTATTCTTGTTAACTTTGTCAAGGTTTTTGTACTAGGCCATATCAACTTTTTTAAAGGGTACTTTCAAGGTATCGTAGTGGTTAAAAGATTTGGTTTGGTGGGGCTTTTACCACCCCAAGGTCATAGGTCGATTCGTTTTGGCAGCTATTTACAACTTAAAAAAGAGAGGAAGAAAACATAGAACAATATCATTCTTCCCATTCAAGACTCTCCTTACGACTTCTATAGCGACAGAACAAGAAACCGTCACAAAAGTTACGGAATACAAAAATTTTCAATCATCTATATAATAAGGGAGCTCAGTTTTTGAATCCCAAACATCCAAACATAAATCTACACCGTCCAAAACTTTTTTCCCAAAAATTAATGGCTGGAATTTGGTTGCACTAAAGATTCAAAGGTTTAGATTGACGCTCACTTAAATCAATGGCTAGGATTACTTGAGAGGAATGAAATTTTACCGCCCAATTGGCAGTTGCTCCTTCCCTCTCCCTCTCTCTCACGTCCCACTCCCCTCCCTCATCTGTAGCTACCCCATTCCTCCCCACCCCTCACCCTCAACCGCTCCCAAACCGTTAATGCTGCGGACTTCCAATTTGTGCGGATTTTTGTCCCGTCAGTATGATTTTCAAGGAGAGTAGTTCGTGATCCGAGAAATCCATCAGTTTTTTTGAGGGGACGGATTAATACGATTTCAATTGTTGAATGGTGGAAGTGGCTGCATAAGCGGTAATAAATTTGATTTCCGCCAATTTAATGGCTGAATTTATCGCATTCCCTCGGCCCCTTCCAACTGCCGACCGACTCCGAATCTGACGATCGCATAGCGCCATTATCGCCAGCCTCCGTCTCTGCCGCACAACGACACCTCCGTCGTTTCGTCTTACAGGTGAGTTGTTTTTTGGGTTTCAGAATTCTTTGAGAGAGAATGACGTCGTCGATCGTTTCATCGTCTTACTGATTGCTTGATGCCTTGAGCAAATTGAAACGATAAAACGATGGAAAAGATAAATTGAGACGTTTTAATTAAAGTGGCATTTGGATGTTGGGTTTGACAGGAGGCCTAAGCCCAGAGAGGTTTGTTTGGAACGTTTGGAAGAGAAAGGAAAATAAGGGAAAATAAAGTGAGAGAAAAGTGTGAAGAAAATTTTACTGTTCATAACACTTTATTTTTTTTATTTTTTTGTTCCTCTTTCTCTCCAAATCAAACAAGAGGAGAGAAACATTTTAACTTTCCTTTCTTTTCTCCCATTTTCCTCAAGTTCCAAACACACCAAAGTGGCGACAACTTTGATTCTTCGAAACCCCAAAAAATCTCAGGTAATCAGACAAATTAGATTATTATTGTATTACAACTATTCTTTAGTTGTGAACGATGGGCTCAATTTCTTAAACAATCAGTTTGGGTCCCCTTCAGCAATTAGTTTATATGATTTTCGTCAAATCTTACCGTAGTACATGCTAATTGTTTCTTAAATTGTGTTTAGTTTTCCCTCTCCCTCTCTCTCACGTCCTACTCCCCTCCCTCATCTGCAGCTACCCCATTCCTCCCCACCCCTCACCCTCAACCGCTCCCACCCCTCTCTTTCTCTCTCACTTATACATATGACTCCCTATGCCGCTCCCACGGCCCAATTGGAAGTTTCTTACAACTGCTTCGACCGCCAGAGGCATTGCGTCTTTGCCTCCCACATGTTCTCAATCGAACCCCGAGGCATTTCGCTACCGGCTTCTTCCTCCTTCCCACGGAAAAAAGAGGGATGATCGAAGGTGAGAACTTCCGAACTCACCATGAGCCACTGCTCTACTTCACATATTTAAAGGCACACCAAGTGTGTGTGGGTGTGTGTATCAATCACTTGGTGTGTGTAACTGTGTGTGTATCAATTTTAAGCCCACCAACTGTTCAATGTAATGTCTGAAACATTGATTAACCATTAATTATGTTCGTCGGATTCGTCAATTATGTAGGAACCGTCAATATCACACCTCGGCAAAAATTTAACACCAGATGAGAACTTTCAAACTCAACTTTCATTTATTTCTACGCTTAAATTTTCGTTACCGGGCGTTCTGTTTGATTCTGGTAATCTGTATGATATTGTTCGGCTTTTGGTGTGAAGGTGTTTTCAGATGTTAAGGATGCTGGAGGTAGGACGGCTCTCCATTTTGCTGCCGCGGAAGGAAAGACTCACGTATGCAAGTATTTGGTGCAGAATTTGGGGCTAGATGTTAACATGAAAGACAGAAAAGGTATGTCGGAGCTAGGAATATGTGCCAACGGGTTCCATATGGACAAGTACCAACGTGAACGTATGCTATGCAGAGCAAAAACTAATATTGTATTATTAATAGAAAAATCTTAAATATGGTTAATTTACTAAATCAATGTCTCAATATTCGTATAACATGCACACCTTCTTTAGAATTAGATGAGTATCGTCGGAGTTTATGTATTAAATTTCTAAAATGTACAGTAGAGAAATTCTATGATTTTAGTATGATTGCTGTAGTATTTGAGTAATTTCATCATAATTACGGGCTCAAATTCTCACCAAAGTTAAAATTTTGGTTCAATCAGTGAGGAAATATGAAAATCAGTAGGGTGAAGTGATTACTTGACCAAGTGTGGCTCTGCTCCTGCTTAGCCCCTGATTCATTTCGGGAATGCCCATACTATTTTGGGGGAATTTTTTTGTGGAAAGCTAATAATGATTTACTTTGTCATTATTTGCAGGTGAAACCCCTTTGAATTATGCAACTCTGGGGCAGGGGAACCATACTGGGGCTTGGCTTATGGCAAATGGTGCAAATCCGAATTTGGCAAATGAAAAAGGATTTTTACAGTGGTAATATTGAATTGGTTATGCTCTTTTCAATTTTAGCATTCTAATATTCAGATGTATAGGAGACAAGTATTGGGTGGGGTGTCCTTCCAATAGTTATCTGTCTTTGTGAACATCCAGTTGAATTGAAATAGTTATTGTCCTTGCACTCCTACTCGCCTTCCACGGGTTTTGATGAAATGCTCTTATAAAGACACATATCTTTGTCAATCACATTTTTTGTTTTTGAATCAGTACCAAAAAAAAGTGCTATCCAAAGAGCCAATATAGCACACCTACGGATCCCATATGTATCTCACACCCGGTCGTGGTTGCATCAACGGGGCTTCTCGCCCAAAACAAGATATCCATGTGACAGATTCTCTCTTATTATACCGCATTCATCTTTGTTCGGAAAGTTGTCTCCCCATTATTGGGATTATCAATCAATACATATGAAATGCAATCCGTAACATTTTGTTCATCAATGAGTCTTTGATGCTTACTTCATTTAAGTGTGTCTAAGATTTTGACAATTGCAAGAAATTCAGATTTCATACCACTCTCCCAAAATGGTCATCCGATTATCAAGTAACTAAATGGCTGTATATATATTTTCCCACTAAGGTTTCTTCTATAAGGCTTCTTAGAATGCAATGAGAATAGTCCCTAAGGAGGACGATGGTGTAGTGTTCGACTTTTGGAATTCTATTGTTTCTTAAATTGTGTTTAGTTTTCTCCATTTTTTTTTTGATCAGATATTTAGTGTTCTAGGTTAGTATGGTCCCATTGCTCTCCTAAGAGTTTGAATCTAAAATTAGCTCTTACTCCTACGTTCTCTCTCCCTCTTTTGTTTTCCTAATGTGTTTTCAAAGCATCCAAGTGTGATCAGTAGCAACAGTGTTACTATTGCTTATGTTACTCTAGCTGCTGCTGCTGCAGTGGTTAATGGGGCTTAGTTGTTGCCGCTCCTTCATATTTGTCCTATTTGCTATTGTTTTCAACTCGGGGACTTAGCTCCTCACTGCTGATTATTTATGTTTCAATACACTACTGTTACTGATCAAACATATTTTACTTTGTCTGAGGCCCAATTGTTGGTCCTTATACCTGTGGACTTAGCTCCTCACTTTTTTTTTTTTTTGGCAATTAGAGTTTGAGGCCATTTTTTTTTCTATTGTTTGTTATTTCCTCCAAAGTTAATGCAACTCTAATGTTTTTAAGGTGGACACAAAATTACGTCTTTTTGACATCGAATTGTTATTTCCTCCAAGGTTAATGCAACTCTAATGTTTTTAGGGTGCACACTAATTGTTTGAGTGCACGCTAATTGTTCAAAACGTGCCTTCAGGCACGGGCATCCGCTAGTATATAGATACAGAAGGGAAACTGAAATATTCAGATCTCAAAACAAGATTCGTTCTTTAGAGGACATCTAGAATCTATTTATATATAGATTAAGAGAAAACAACATACCAAAATGACGATGTGGAAAAGTCGCAAAAAAATTAACCCAAACTTAAGAAATCTGCCCGATCTCACTAAAATCATTTGTAAAACCATTTGAATCAAACCGTAGGAAAGAAGACATTAATTAGCCCCACATGCACGACAGATCTTTCATGAAGACTGCGTCATATTTCCACTAACATTTCAATATAGGGTAACGTATAAACTCTATTATCCTAATTGCCAAACAAAATCCAGTCTGTTTCAATTGATTAATCAAAATACGATGAAACTTTCAATGATAAAGATCGATAAAATGAAATCTTTATGGTTTGAATTTTCTGCGTTGCTATTTAGGAATAATTTCATTAAAAAATGGTTTGATTGCATGCTAAGTTGTCACACTTTGACCCATTACTTCAAATATTTCAAGGAGACTATATATGAAGCGTAAAAAACATGGCAAATTCTTGAGGTTAGCCTGCAAAAACTTTTCTTGTGAATTTCTTAAGGGAGTGCTTTGGCAAAAAAGCGTCAGTTTATTGGTTTAATTTTGTGTTTATTAAAAAAAATGTTTATATCATAATTTTATACTTTTTGAATTCGTCTCATCGAGACGAATTCATAAACCACGAAAACTAGACGCAAAACTAACAAATGCAATTTTTTTTTGAATAAAGACAAAACCAAAAAACCAAAAAACCACTTTTTTTCTTTTTCACCAAACTCGGATCGAGTAGATGACTTGCCAAAACTCAGACACCCTGACTGCCAAACCAAAAACAATAAAATATATGAAGCTTAGTATGGACAATGGTTTGATATCATACGATTTTTTGCCTTTTTTTTTTTTTGTAATTACCAGAAAAAAAAATCTACGAATTTTTGCTTACATGAGAAGTACGCCATCATTTTTTTAAACAAGGTTCTCACGTTTTCTACTCTCACGTCCAATAATGCACTCGACGAAAATTAAAATAATTTATTAACCTCCATTGGCTAAACAGTCGTGATACCGACATAACTATTGTCCTAACCATGCATTCTGGCCCATTTTCAGGACTGCTTTTGCTTTTCGCACTTTATACCGTCCCATATCAACTTGCGAAAGGGCCCACTCCACTGTTCCATACAACTTACCAACTTGGTAACGTAAGATTTTGATATCTATAGGCGTCTTGACTTGAGGAATCAATTTCACCGGTGCCTAGCGGTGTTCATGTAATATTTGAGTAAAATTAGAGTAAAATCTCGTAAATACTAATCGATCTGACGAAAAGGCATTGTTTTGCAAAAAAACAACGTACAAGAAAGGGGATGAAAACAAAGAAAATCATTGATTTCCTTTCAACTCTCCGGACAACGTCTAAAGTGGATAGGACAAGAAACGACTACAAGAATTATGGAATCAATATTAGGAAAATTTACAATCACAGTTTCATTCAACTCCAAAATTAAAGTTGAGAAATCTCAAAAACAAGATTGGTACTCTCAGAGGGCATATATAATGCTCGTATGAGTCATATCACCTTGTGCACATATGAGAAAGTCGAGGGCACGTATTCGGATATTAATACAGATGTGTGTGGAATCATCCGATACACGTTTGAGTCACTAAACAACGAAAAACATCATGTGCATTAGAGTACTGGTCCAGTCATATCTGTACCCCATGTCTGTGCACGTATTACTGAATTTTCATAATCCTACGGCAACTTAATCCTCCTCTGCGCAAAGGCTACCGTTCCTGCACAACTTTCGACGTCTTGGATTGGCGGAAAGCTTTGATCGGGCTCGGAAAGTACCAGCTTTTGCCTTTCGCCACTGCCACGCCGACCGATCTCGACCTCATAACCACTCTTTGCTCATAATCATCCACTTCTTCTTCTTCACATTTCTTGTTCTTCTGCGTCCTAAACACCGACCAAATCGACGAATTTCGCCGATTTCCGGGCGCCGGTACAACCTTCCCGCCGGAGTCCCTATCCCCGGCTAATCTCGAACGGAGGACCGAAACCGCGACGGATCTCGATCGCCGGAAATCAGGCTCGTCGTCGATAAGGCTCAATAATGGCCCGGCGGGCGCGAATCCTGCTGAAATCGAGGAGGAAGTAGAGGACGACGAAGACGGCGGCGTCGTGTTGGTGGGGCAGCACCCACATGGGCGCTCGTTAGCGCAATCGGGGCAGAGGGCGATGAGGCGGTCGTTCAGGCAGATTGGGCAAACCCCGTTGCACCGCCGCTGCTTGGAAGGGTGTTTCAGACATTTCCACGCCTCCTCTTCTTCGTAAGCGTAATACGCCATTGAAATGTTACACTCCCCTCCTCGATTTCTCTCTAGTTTCTAGAGGCTTTATGTTGTGTGTCTTTGTGTATCGGAAATTGTGATGATGATGTGCTTAAAATGGGAGGGGGGATATGTTTTAAACCATGGTTGGGGAATTAGGTGGGGTTTTAACCATGGTTTTTGAGGTGAAATTATTCAATAGTCCGAGAGCACCACCGCGTTGTGTTCCAAATCATTTCACCGTCCCGGATTCTCTTGGTATGTTTAAATACATGTGTGCTGCAGATATTCGAAGAACGACGTATTGGTGCTCTCGGAGTACTGAAAAATTACTAGTTTATGCAACGGTTGGAGAATACGGGAAGTTGGATGGTAAGTGTTGGTGGAGCGAACGGCGCGGTATTGTTTTTAATTGAAACGCCCGGGAATGATGGGCACTACTATTATGTAAAGTTTGGAAGGAAATCGCTTATTTAAAAATAAACAACTTTCCCTATTTATTAGTATTCAGCTACTCATAATTGAGGGATTCTCCGAATGATTTATTTATTTATTTTTATTTTTATTTTTGTAACTGCTCCTCATGAATTCATGTATCCCATTTTAGTAAGGATTTTGCTAACGTGTATGTAATGGGCACACATTAAACACACAAATAACGCATAATTCAACACTCTTTTTATACTTTTTAATGCACTTTTCACATATTCTTATACACTTTTCAACTTTAACATGTGTTTCATAGGCACACGTTAGCATTTTCCTTTTCGTAATCCTACAATCTTTTAACCAAAAATATAAGTAAAAGTGATGACATGCCCTAAAATCGGAATTCTACTCAGCCTAGATTGCACCTGCTCAGACGTGTAAACGTTACACGTCTGAGCATGAGGGTTACCAAATAACAGTCTCTAAAGGAGCTTTAGGCATGCAAAAGCCCTATTGTCACCGTCTTCTATCTCCATGGAAATAAGATATATGTACAAGAATAGACATCAACAATACGGATTTGTCACTGGTCACGCCCCAAATTTTGGATGTATTAAGTAATTTAAAAAAATGTTACTCCCTCCGTCCCAAATTATTCGTCTCTTTTGGGGAATCCAACTTTTTAAGAAGACAAAATTATAGTCTTTAAGTTCCAAAATTATCCTTTAAAACTGTGAAGTTTGTTAAGTGGTTTTAAATTGTTTAAATCCTTCAACGTGGATCTCAGAAAATATGCAATATGGATCTTATTTGTTAGATCTCAATTAGTTATCTTATACAAAGTTTTAAAAATCATGAAAAATAATTATAAACCAAAAGATAAAAACGATTTAGTAATGACACGAATTTCAAAAACTGTCTAATCAAATGGGAGGGGAAAGATTACTTTTGAGGGTAAAAGTGGAAGTTTGATAGATTTTGGTAGTTGTTTTTAGAATTAGGACCAACATTTTGGGAATTCCCAAAATAGAAAGAGGGACGAGTAATTTGGGACAGAGAGAGTAACTTTAAACAAAATGATTTCTTTCGGATTAATGAAACTTAACTAATAAAAAGCTGAAGTATATAGTTAGACAAAATGAAATATATAGTACTTGCAATGTTGAAAATTAAATTGCACTCTCCAAATTGAAATTACTTAAAAATAAGGCACAGAACACTAATATAATATGGATTCCAGGCTTCTTCGATCTCCTCTGCACCAATTGGATTGTCCTCTTGGAGATTCTGTTCTTTTCCTCTTTCCCAAGTACCTGGAAGAAAATGCAAGGGCAACATTAATAGCACTAGAAACACTCGGGAGACAAACTTCTGCCCGTTATACATCACAGAGTATAGGCAGCATAAATATGATCTGAGAAATGTCACAACAATCCATTTCTTCATTACTAGCCTTTAACCTATGTGAAATCTATAATTCTCGTTTATGAGAATCAATCCTCCCAATTTAACCACCAAAAGAGTGGTCATTCGTGATTCCGCTCCCTCCTTAATTGCCCTGACCGGGAGCCCATATGAAATAGACTAAGTTAAGTGCTTAGTTGGAGTCATCAATTACCTCACCAGGACGGATCTCCCAAAAACTAACTGTACCATTGGGTTCACAAGGAACTAGCCATAACCTTGGGTGTATGTCGTCTATAACCTGGATTTATAATATGAAATCACCTTTTACTACTTTATTCATAAGGATTGATCATACAACGTCATATCTAGAATTTTGAAACTGAAATCCATCGGTGCAGTTAGCAACATCTATTCGGCAACCATACTTGGTTCTGCCATTCCACAATTCCGGGATCGTGATGTATATCTCCTAGGTCCCACCAAAATAACCTCCATTGATTCATTTGTTCTTTGGTAACTAAACCGGATATCTAGCAAGCTGCTGCAACACTTGTAAGCCCCATAGGCCGAGCTTCCTTTGGTTTGGCAAGTCCATGTCTCAAACATACATTTCCGTGTATCGTAATTTTATGGCACTGTAATCTTCGGTATTTATTTTTAGAGTGTCTGTTTTAGGTGTGGACAAGGAATCATCTCAATATGTATTTTTGTTCGAGTGCGGTAGTTGTTTAGTCAAGACGGATTGTTCATTTTGAAGACAAGGTTTGGTGCTAAATGTTTTGCTCAAGTATTTCAAGGATTTCTACTAGCACAACATTCTGATGGAGTTTGCTGGACATTTTGCTCGAGCATAGTAGTCGGCAAAAAATGCACATGGAAAGTGTTAGATGCTACACATTTTGCTCAAGCATTTCATGGTCTTTTTATCAGCAAAACATTCTGTCTGTTTTTGCTGAATTTTTTGCTCGAGCAAAACAGCCGGCAAAAATGCCCGATTCAGCAACTATAAAATCTCAGCGATTAGGTTTTTTCTAATTACCACAGCAACCATATTTTCGACCCTCTGTGTCTCCCTCTTCGAAATACCATTATAGAGTGCTAGGGTTCATGAACTTTGAAGATTTGTGAAGGCCGTCCAATGCCGTGAGATCAAGATCATCTTCAAAGGGTTTTCTCATTCATATTCAATTCAACATTTCTCAATCAAAGTCCTTTTGTGGAGTTCGAAACGCAAAACATTTGGAAGATTTGAGGATTCAAGACATGGCGATCATGCAAGAGTGTGATGTACGTGGATTCGGCAAGTAGGGCTTAGGATTCGTGGTGAGGATACACTGTCATCGAGTAAGTCTATTTGTAATCACACAATGTTTCTAGTGCATGATTCCTTCCCGTGGTTTTTTCCCATTTAGGGTTTTCCACGTAAATCGGTGTTCTTCGATTTTTTGATTTCGTTTCATTGATTGGTTAAAGTTTTGATTGGTGGGTCGATATTTAAAAGAGATTAGATTAAAGAAAATCTATTAACCTAGACAAGCTATACACGAGTTACCCATCAGTTTCTCACCTTTGGGTTCTATAATGAACCAATCTCTTTCTTTTTCATTTTGATTTCTGTTAATTTCTTAAATCCCTCAAAGAGCTAGAGGTAAGCACAACGTTGACTACTTTTGGGACTCCCCTGAAGAATCCCTAGGATTAGCAAAAGATGGGCTCATTCGCTCACCCACAATTGCATAGTTGAAGATTCTAAAGCGCCATTTGATTTTGGGGTCTGAAGAACCCTTGGTTGTGAAAGAAATCATACTTGGGTATTGTCTCTATTCTGTTTCTATGGTTGTCAATTTTCGACGTCGAATTGAAGCTTCAAATCTGCAAGCATGGAACTGTACCTTTTTCTACATCGTACACTGTAGTCATTTCCAGCCATAATTAACAATGTTCTTGCAGTTTATTTTTATTTTTTGAAATGGTGCATTACTTATTTCAGTTCACACTTCACACATAACATGGGCTTTTCATTTTGGCTCTTTAGAAGTTTATGGGCTTAAAGTATCACAAAATTTTTTACTTGATGCTTATTTGAGTTATTTTTTCGTTGCAACGCTCATGTGTTGATTTTCTTCATAAGACTACATGTAGGTACTATTGCCTACGTTTTCAAACACTCCCATCAGTATTCTGTGTGGAATTTTTAGAAACATAACTATAGGTTCTAATTTGCAGGTGAGATCGATTGGCTCTTTCAGTTAGGATGATCACTCTCTTAAGGATCTCTACCACTCAAGCTACCCAATTCTACGATTTCAACCCCTCCTTATTTGCAAAACACAAGCTTAGAGTTGCTGCAATTAAGTTAGACTTTTGAAAATATCTTGTTCAATTGAGAAAACGAAGAACTGTTTCATTTACTCTGTACTTTTCTGTATTTACCCCTTTTACCCTAGAAGGCGATACAATATCTAAAGTAAAAATTTCATGCTCAGGGGATAGTACATAACTTAAAACTTTTATGCATCTCTAATATGTTTGGTTGTTGATATCAGTGGTCTAGTTCCATTCTTGACAATAGTAATAGAACCCTGTAATTTTTTTTGAGTAGGTAACAGTTCCTTATTGCATATCCTTCTTTGTCAATGCAGGTATCAGAGGGGCAAGATGGGGTGATGATTTTTTCATGAGTGAATTGAGATCGCCAATAGTTCCCATGACTTATGAATACTTGATGATTTCTTTTGATTATGGTAGTGGCTTAGGCTAATTTAGATGATCTTGTATTCATGAATTCTTTGCGAGTGTAAATTTTTGGCATGTTCAATTCTTCAGTTGTTTATTGTCGATTATTGTTGAGTAGTTAGGCACTGAATTGGAGTAGCATATACTAGCAGGTAGAAAAATGTTTATGCATGAACTAATTTTTGTTTTTTAGAAGAAAAAAATTCCTTTCAAGGCTGTCAAAAGTGCCTCCTTAATCAAGGTCCCTGCACTTTAGAATGCCTCCATAAGCCATTAACCATGGCATTCATCTGTAGCAGCACTAGGAAGTGCCTCAATACATAAGATTTTTGCAGAAGTTTCCTGCGCGTATAATGGGGCTCCTAAAAGTGCCGCCTAGAGCTATTTCAGCATCGATATAGATGCGACAGCTGATTAAAACTGCCTCAATAGTAAAAACACCCCATCATGTAGCTTTAAGGTGCATTTTTCTTTGTCATCCACAACAAAACAGACATGACAAACCACAATGTTTTGTATGTCTGCAATTTTCCTTCCTCAAGTCTTCTTTTCAGTTTCTTGTTCTCTTTGGTCAGACCCTTGCTCAGTTTTGCCAGATCTTCAAACTTTTCCACACCAGGTTCTCCTCCTCCCATTTTTGGAGTTATTTCATTTAAATGGGCTTCTGGTACGACAAGCAAATGGGCTCTTGGAACCCTAAGGTCTATCCCTTATATCATGTCTACCCTTTTCTTTTCGAGCGAGTTTGGATGGGGTTGATAAGTTTTGGGTCAGTGCCCCAAAGAAGTGGACTGGTTTGGATTGGGCTTTCACATTTAAAGGCTTACAAGGTTAGCACATAGGAAGTTAATTAAAAGCCCAAAAGTCAGCCCGCCAATATCCATAAAGTTCGTTACCGTGATGAAAAATCACAAGCGGTTGGTCCTTTTTCTACAACGAGGTCAACAAGAATTTTTTTTTTTTTTTTGATCCATCGGTCAACAAGAATTGGATAACCAGCTAATTAACTTAGCGAAGAAGGGGTGGCTGTGGTTTGAGCCAAGCCATTTTTGTTTGTCCGCTATTCTATATTGGAATGTACCAATATATTTGTCATATTTGAAAATTTAAATTAAAAAGTGTATAAATTTCCGCCGATAAACTCTCATACTTGATTAAAATACTATATGATTTTTCCGGTAGAGAATGTGGGATAGCTCGGGAAAAATCTAATAACTTTTCAAGGATATGCATTAACTGCATGTTCCTTCTAAAAGTGGTTTTTTTTTTAAAGAGTAGTCTCCCATGGAAAAACCAAGCACTAAATACAACATCAGTCCAAAAGAAAGACCTATACATTATAGATGATTATGCTAGAACATAGAAAAACAAACAATACAGCATGCATCATCAGGCCTTGCCCAAACCAAAATCAAAATAAAAACACTGGGGTGTAATAAGATCGGTTTGGCCTAGTTCAAGGATATTTTTAAGTGAGCTGGAAAAAACTGGTTCGGTGTAAGGGTGGAACTGAAACTGGTTTCCTAGAGATCGGTTTGGTACTAATTCCGGTTCGTCCTGGTTTGGTCTGGTTTCGAGATCGGTTTGATTTAGAGGGGGGGGAGAGAGAGAGAGAGAGAGAGAGAGAGAGAGAGAGAAAATTTGCAAATCTGCACAATACGGGCATTATAAATACATGTATACATACACGAATCGATCTAATCACATACAATGAGATCCAAAAAGGCAATCTAATCAATCTATATATACAAAAAAACGATCTAATCGATCTACACATTCACACACAAACAACGATGTAATCGAATCGATCTATATGATAATCACACACAAACAAAAGAGGGGGAAAGAAAAAAGTTGAGTTCTTTACTGATATATTGAACTTTAGGGAAATCATATTCATAAGAGGAAAAAGGATGTCTATTGGCTTACATAGGATTTGGAATCATGATATAGTGAAATTCTCACAACCAAAACCAATCTCAAATTAAAGAATGTGATCTTTGCACACATAAAAAAGGAAAAGAACAAAACACACGTGACATATGTAGTCATGATTCATTTCTCATAATGCTTATGTTAATAATTAGGTACAAGTGCACAGGCCCTGATCTTTGATGACTAGTTTCTTTCACAAAGCATCTACACCACTACAGTCTCGGATAAGCTTTCGATAGAGATAGTAAAGTTTGTGACGCGACAACATAAGATGTTAGGAGTGCAGATAACCTCTCGGTAGCGCTACCAAGCTTTTGGTGTAGCGCTACCCAAAGCCTAATTTGTGAACAAAGTATTCTAGAGCGCTACAGGTGTTTCCCTGTATTGCTACCGAAAGCCTTAAAGTGTTTCTTTTAGGGTTTTGTTGGCCGGCTACGTGTGTGTAGTTAAGAAACTATGTATCAGTTTTTCAAAGCGTGAAAAAACAGAGTGAGGCAAGAGAAAACCAATCTCAGAGAGATTGTGAGAAAACTTGTACTCGTTGATTCGATTTCATAGTGGACTGGTGTGGCTTCCGTGGTTTTTCCTCATGTTGAGGTTTTCCACGTATATCTTGTGTCTTGCTTTTCTTTCCGGATTTCACTAGGCACTTGTTTGCTTGTGTTTCTGTGATTTATTGTTCCCAATATCCGTAGGGGCGTTTGCGTTGTAGGATTGAACAGGTGTTCACCATAATCCATAACATACGAGACGATAGTGTTTGTAAAATTTGTGACTTGACAGCATAAGAGACTAAGAGAGGTCGAATTTTTTTACCACAACAATATTACACACACTATAATGCATTCCAACTAATTTATGTACATCTCAACCAAATCAAGGCACTTTTCAATTAAGGCAATTTCCTTTTCTTTTTTCCTCTTTCCATTTCTTTTTTTTCTTTCTTTCTGTCTCCTGTCTCTAACATTCTCACTCTCCTCTTCTCTTCTCTCTATCATATCTTCTCTCCCATGCTTTCTCTCTCCGCGTTGATGAGTGAATTTGCAAGTAGACAAATTGATCTTTTTTTCCTTTCAAGTTTTTTCCAGAGCAATTTAATTTCTAGCACAAGTTTGGACATTTGATTTGGTTATTGTATTTGCTTAGCTCAAAAAAAAAAGAGTTTATGAATACACAAAATATACAAGTGTTGCTTCTACAGTATATGTAATCTGTCAAGTAGAGCCCAAAAAAATTGCTAGAACAAGGGATTGTTTGATCAATATATGCAATCTGGATAACTATAATGATTGTGCAATTCAGTTCAATTCAAAACAACAATTGGAGGAGAAAGATGAAAGAGTAAACATTATTTATACTGGCGGTATAAATTAAAGTTTTCTCCAAATCACTTACATTGCTCATCCATGCTTTGCCCAATATTCATCAGAAAACACACACACAAAAAACACAAAACACACACACACACACAGACATGTTAGGAGTTTGATCTGTCTAAGGTTCTTCCCGTGTGCGCGTAGGCCCAATCCGTTGGGGAGTATACACAGATTCCACCACATCAGATGGACCCAATATACATTGAATGACTCATATTCACTTAAAAGGCTAAGCCTTGTAAGTGGTAAGTCATCCAATTGTATATTAAGGTCCAACTCTTTTTCTATTTATCCAATGTGGGACTCCAATCTTTCACACATGTTCTCAACAATCTCCCCCTCATGTGTGAACCATGCATTGGGCCTAGCTCCCCCTCGATTTGATCCACTTGACTTCTCTTTAATTTTTTATCTATCTCTCCAACACCGTGTAAGAACCCAAGCTTATTTACTACATCTACTCTATCGAGAGCCACCTTTCTTGTCAGCCAGGTGTCGCATGGACCAAGAATTGTTTCTGCTCCATCGAGAGTACCCACTCCACCAAGAGTCACCTTGCCGTCAGCCACCTGCCGCACGCACCAGGAATTTTCTTGCTCAATCAAGAATTGCAATGGATTTTTCCTACTCCTCCAAGAGTCTTAGTACAAGCCCACAACCACCAATGCTTCCAAGAGAGTCTGCCCATATATCGTCAGCCAGCGGCTTTGATACCACTTGTTAGGAGTCTGATCCATACCACTTGTTAGGAGTTTGGTCCTCCTGAGATTCTTCGTATGTGCACGTCAGCCCAATCTGTTGGGGAGTATGTACAAATTCCACCACATCACATGGACTCAATATACATTGTATGACTCATATCCACTTAAAAGGCTAAGCCTTGTAAGTGGTGAGTCATTCAAATGTATATTAGGGTCCAACTATTTTTTTGTTTATCCAATGTGAAATTCTAATCTTTCACACATATTCTCAACGAGAGAGAGAGAGAGAGAGAGAGAGAGAGAGAGAGTTAGGAAATTGCCTTGATTGAAATGAGTTGCTATTTAAGTGGAAGAGGTTTCCTACAGACACTAACACTTGTACCAACAATTACACAAACTCTCTCGCATGGAATATGTGGGACCTACCGCTCATATGTTGGTCTCACATGTTCCATGTAAGAGAGTTGGTGCAATTGTTGGTGTAAAGCGTGCCATTGTCATTTCTCTTAGTTGAAATATATGCAAGATTGAAATACAATCTAATGAGAGTGATGCTCAGGGCTGGTCCTGATATTCTCAGGGCCTAAGATAGACTTGTAAAATTGGGCACTATGTGTTCTTTTAAAAAAATAAAATACAGAAACTAACCTTAAAATGATAGTTACTTGGTCCCATATTTTATTTTTGCATGATTTGTTTCATTGTTTTTGAATAAGAGTACTTTTTGGTCATATAATTTTGGCACCAATAAAAAAAAAAAAAACCTTTGGAACTATGAGTTTGGAAGAGAGAAAAAATATTATTGTAGAGAAGGAAAAGAAAGGCCCAAGAGTGGAACCTTGTAACTATTGGAAAGGGAAACTAAGTTTTTTACCGGACTAAGTAGCTCATTGATTGTTTAAGTGATAGGTTAAATACATATTACATATCTGGGTGTACACATCCGGGTTCCTAATTTTGCAAAAAAAAATAAAATCGGGAGGCTTAAGATGGGCGCCTTGCTCGCCTTAGCTCAGGGCTGGCCTTGATGATATTTTTGCATGTGTTATAATTTGAACTTCTCTTACTTTGCCAAGTCGCAAACTTCACCAACTCTCGCTTGAAGAACTCTACCGAAACCGAACTATATAGTCTCAAGAGAATTTCTTTCCACATCAAGGAAAAATAGCTTGTCAAGGGATCAAGTACTGCTAGAATCGTTAGCCATTGATAATTGTTGCAACTCCATACCACTCGCGTAGGTTAAATTTCAAGAATGTTTGCTGGAAGATCGTGAAAAGTGTGTAGATCATTATCTTTGCTAGTAATTGATATTTAATCAACGGGTATCTGTAATCTTAACGTGGGGAGATTAATAAGTATTTAATATTGTGGAGCTTGAAATATGTTCAAGATAGAGATGGGAGTGCAATTATAATACTTTAGTGGTGTGAATTA
Source organism: Vaccinium macrocarpon (assembly GCA_022606695.1). Classification (NCBI taxonomy): domain Eukaryota; kingdom Viridiplantae; phylum Streptophyta; class Magnoliopsida; order Ericales; family Ericaceae; genus Vaccinium; species Vaccinium macrocarpon. The sequence continues at coordinate 17,481,502 of CM040176.1, forward strand.
TAATTTGTGAAATAAAAATAGAATCCGGGTGAGATTAGGTTTTCTTATTTGCACAAGAAGCCCAAATTTATTTCTCCTCAGGTCCCTGCTCTAGCCCTATAAATATATCGTTATGTTCTCTAGGTCAGACAACAGTTATTCAGAAAATTAGAATAGAGGTTCTAAGAGAGAGAATAAAGAGATCATGTAGAAGTCCACACTTGGCTACATGATCGATATATAAGGGAATATGACAGAAGATCATGACGTACTGTCAAGCAGAGTTTGTTGCATACAGTAATTGGGTCTGTCAAGTTCTAAAATAAATAAATTAACTAGCGTTCGTGTCTACGGATGAGAGGTAAACCCTAATTCTGCCTTGTAGAGTTTGTGTTTATTTTTATTGTTTAATCTGTACGCATAATTACTGGGTTCTGAGATTTGTTTCCCAACAATCTTATATTATATTGAGTGGTGGAGCCACGGAAATTTTCTCCACCGGGGTAATTATAACATCCAATCTCTAGAACAATTTTTCCATGAAACAAGTAATTTTTGTGCAAGTAAAATAAGTTTTCACCGGGATATATAAAATCTTAACTATAACATAAAGCTACATAACAGAGATAGCAAGTTTGTGTGCACATTTTACATGACTGTTTTTATATGAATGGATCAAAAAATGTCTTCTCGTTTATACAAACATGGTTTCTCTACATACAACGGTGCTATTTGTGACATATGCATGCAAAAAGCCTATAAATAAAATTAGATTTTGAAAACAAAAAATCAAAAAACATAGGCACTTTAGGTGTGACAATGATCAGAAGATCACGACCCCCCAGTGACAGGGCAGCTTGCTTAATTAGATCTATTGAATTCATCGCTCGTTTGTTTAATTATGTCACAAACTATTGGTCTTAGAGCAACTCCACCTACCCTTAAATTTATGTTTTTATAGTAGTATCTAATTTGGAAAGCAATATGAAATTTAATTTGTACGGCCAACCCCTGTACGGT